>VXAV01009784.1:147417-174322 GCA_013399715.1 Alectura lathami
GACAAGAACTGACCTCAGAGTTGCATTTTCACTCTTTAACAGCCTGGTTGTGAAAACAATTATTTAACTTTCCTCTGCCCTGATTCTTTTTGTATACTTTGTTGCATGTTGCCCCAAATGCTGAAAAACTCTGAAAGTAAATAATCTGTTGACTACTGACAAATTGTCTTCTTTTTTCTCCCAAGAACACAGTATAGTACTACATATATACAAAGACATTCAACTTACCGCAGCACTTCCTGCAGAGGTGCTAGTCTGGGTGGTGGGGAACCCTAGAATGCATGTTGCCTTGTGTCAGAAGGTAAGTCTAAATAATCTAGAGTATCTGGAATGCAATAGTCTAGTTAATAAGGTTGGCAGGGTGTTCATATCTATCTTGAGTAATTATGAACAACGGACATAAATCGACAAAATCGTGAAGCCTATCATATAGCATATAGAAGTGCAGATATGGTATACCAAAACTATTAGGCCACATTGTGTGCTCTGTTTGCAAGTTTAAGAATAAAGGCATATTTAAAAAACAAACAAACAAAACTAATTGACATCTGTAATGCATTTAATTATATTTAATTAAACAATTTGCAACTTACCACAGCCTTTAATGTGATTTTGAGAAAGTACAAATACCAGATCCACACTGTATGAGACAGAATTACCAGAGTAAACTGAAATGTGCTGAAAGCAAAAATACTCAAAATCGGAATAGAAGTGTTGTTAAGACTCCCTTGGACCTTTTCTTTTAACCAGTTGGGATATAAATCTTTGAGCACATATTTCAAGAAGGATCTCAGCTGAAAGACTGTCAAGCAACTCTGCTCTTCAAAAAAAGGTGCATGTATTCTTCCGCATGAAGAATATTCATATAAGATGTATTCTGCATCTGCAGAAGTCAAATCCCGACTGTTTTCAATATATAGTGGTTATCTCAAGAAATTAAAAAGGAATTGCTAGCAGCAATGGGAGAAAATATCTGTGGAGCATGCAAGAGAAATCTGCTGCAGAGATTCTGAGGTCTAAGCAGAGTTAACTGAAAGAGTTCATACCTATGGCTTCTATCTCCACACTCTTCTAAAAGAGAAAGAATGGAGGAAATAACTTTGGACCTTTCAGCAAGACAGAAAAAGCAGCATGTCTTCTATCACTGCCCTCTTTCAAAAGACCACAGAAAGGCATCTGTGGAAGAACAGGACATCTGACTCTTCTCCAAGGAGGTGACAAATGAGGGAAACTGGATCATTGAAATGTTTCATGAAGAAAACACCCACAAAGCAAGTGGAACTGCAGACTGCTTGAGCATTTGTCTAAGGAAGGTGTATGACTTCATTTTAACACAAAAAAAATAGACCTTTAAATCACACCAGTTGGCAAGAAAGAATGTATGTTACAAACAGTCAGTTCATAGGTAACACTAGGACCTTATTCCATACTTTTGAAATCACACAGCTTTTGAAATAAAGAGTTAAGTCCCTAGCGAATGGAAAATGAGATATGCAAGCTGATATATACCCAGTAAAACTATTTTTATACACACACATTAGCTGCAAAGAAGTAGAAGAAAGTCTGCTTCACTGGAAAAACAAGTGACATTTTTCTATATAAAAAAGAAGCTGGATTGCATTGGCTTTTAAAACTGGAAGTTGAAACAGAATTTCTGCTTTCTCATGCAGTCTTTTCTTCAAACTTTTGGGTGGGGGAGAAGTTCTGGCACCATTATTGTTATTGTAAGTATCATTACTGCCACTTTTGCTTTTGACGGAGCATTATGATACATTACCTCAATTTATTGCAGTTTATGTTATTAAATAAATGCTACAAATGACAAAGTTTGGAGACCACAGGTATTCCTAGAAAGTGCTAAGCAAACCGTAAATCATATTAAGATGATCTGGGAACTTGAAAAGAATGGTGCATTGGATAGCTTTGTGTGGCTCAAACATAATGGTACTTTTAGATCATTCACACGCTGAGCATTGGAAGGGAAGTAACATCTAAGGCAATGAATAAAAGAGATCTCACATCTTATTTTCTCCTCTGTTATTATGTATTTATTTATTATTGCTTATTTATACCTTAGTAGTAGCAAGAAGTTCCAGGCAGAGATCAAGACTGTATTTTAGTTAAAAATAAATAAAAAAAACCCTGTCTCACTTAATCCAAATATAGGCTGAAAGACAACAGGTAAATATAATGTGAGAGGAGGAGAAGGAAGGTGGCAGTGATGGTTATTGCAGTAAACAGTAGTCACCAATTACCTAGTCATTGTTTAGCCTTCTCTGTAAAATGCAGTACATCTGGAAGGCTAATAAATGTTATCTTTAGATCTGTCTTTAGTTTCTGTGAACTAGCAGTATCTTTTACAGCTATTTGAAAAATGTTTTTCCCCCCATTGGAGAAACATTGAAAACTTCATGTTTGGTGTGTACACAAAAAACAAATATATATGTTTCAACATATTAGGGCTTGAAGCGACCAAGCTCATCTAGTCTGATGTCCCCCAATATCCTCTTTTAACTAATGCCGAGGGTAATCTTGCCTTGACCCACAGAAGTTAGTAGATTAAGTGTCCATACCTTTACTACTTTGTTTTAATGTCAGCCACTCTGACTGCTCAATACTTTGCCATGTTTCTACTTTAAATTTACATGGCTTCAGCTGGCAGTCATTTGTTGCTGTTATGACCTACTGTGCTAGATTAAAGCATTCGTTAGCAGCTAGAATCATTTCCAGGGAGAAAATTCAGGGCATTTCACTGTCAGCTTCTGGATAAAGAGTTTCTCAGATGAAAACTGTTTTCCCAATTTAGTGTTTAAAAATATATATAATATCCCCTCATTTTATGGACATGTTTTCCTCTTGACACAGACAAAACACAATGCAGAACTCCAGCATCCTTCCCCCTCAGTGTATTATGCAGACACCCCTTGCTCCTATGCCCAGTCCCTAGTTGTTGCTTGACTACCAAGGATTGACTTAGTCAATGATGCCATGACATCATGCGCGCAATTTAATTTGCTTCACCACTCTGATGCCTGAGTCACTTCCTGATAAACAAAACTCAGAATACTTAGTGCATTTTTCTGTGTGTTGTGTTCCTTGCTCCAGATTACAGCAATCTTTGCTATGTTAAAATGTATTTTGCTCAAAAGAACCCATCTTACATTGTCATCTCCTGATCGTTACAGCAAACATTGACGCTTTTTTCAGCAGTAGTTACTTTTGCTTATTTCCAGATTATTGATGATAATCTGAAGATCTTTAATCTTATAGATGTCTCCTTGAATTCATATTGACAATTATCTGGTAGTTTCATATTAACATCTACCCCATCAGATCAGTCAATATGCTGTTCTAATATGTTCAGTACATACTCAATTTGCACTGCATTATACTAGGTTTTAAAAAGCATTTTCTGGTACTATGGTGTTTATCAGATGTCCAGACATTCTATGGCAATCACATTGTCAAAGTCCAATTTCTAATTTCACAACAATGGTATCAAGGTCACACTGGGCAAGAGCTGTAGATACTTTCCCTTGGCTTCACTTATTCGAAAATTAAGAAAGCATTCAAACAGCAAGGATCTAAGTATGGTCTCCATGATGATACATTTATAGCATGTCCCTTTGACAGTGTGAACTTCAAAGGAACACAACAGAGTTTGTTTCTGTAGACAACAGCCTTTATATATTTGAAGCTCAAATGCACAAAAAACAAAGGGATAATGATCATTTGGCTAAATACCCCACAGTTGTCTGGGGGAGATGTCAGGAACTTCCTAGTGAGAGGGGAAGAACTGAAGCTGAAAACATCAGTGGCTGATTTTCTCAGATTTTCTAAAAATACAGATGCTCTGTACTATGTTTAAACATTTCAGATTAGTTGCCACAGTTCTCAGACTTCAGCATTTATTTGTCTAAAGAAGGTTGGTGCTGGGAAAGTAGAAAGGTTGAAGATGACTGTTTCTGCTGTTTTTGTACTCTGTACTGAGGTCCTGCCATGAACAGATTCCAGCAGGGAACTAACATTACAGTATCAAGACTTAGGACCTGATTCAAGTTACAGTCCAGTCTAGTACAGAATGAAATCAGTTGTACTTCACACTTCTGCAATCTCCTCTCATCTGTAAAGATCACAACCCTGTCCTCTTTCATTTCGTATAGGGGTGAGAGGAGGAATCACTGGCTTTTTGAGGCCCCATTTCTGTATGCAGCTCCAGTGTATATCTCATGCATTCCTTGTTTTCCTCGGAACCACAAGAAAAAGTCTTTCTATTGAAATGTTAATAGAGGAATAAACTGTATAATAAGACTGCATCCCCTTTGGGCCTACATGTAATTTACACATAAAATGAAATTGCACATGGACTTGTTTCATAGCATATTTGTTTAATTATCTGTCTTTTAGAGCCTTTTTCAATTAATTTTCAATATTTAAAAAAGGAATAAAAATTTCGATTTATCTGTGTACCTGATAATTAAGTATAGTTTGGGGAATAATTACATTATCTAATAGTAGAAATTTGTCCAGCTCTAATAACTGGCATTTTTCAACAGTTTTGCTTGCTTTCTTGTTCTCCAACTACTCTAATTCAAAATAAGTCCACATTCTGTGTATATCAGTTATCCTCCACTTATAATACCAAACACTGATCAGTTGATCAAAATTGCTCTGCCTTCCTTGATAATGAGCACTTGCAATGAATACATTGAATGGGGACAGATCCATGCTACCCTGAGCCTCTCCAAGAGGTCTATTTGTACACTTCTGATGTATACCAGGATAAATACAAAAGATATAGCTACAAAAGTGTTAAGTTTTTCTATGAGCTCTTATTACCTTGGACAAACATACTCAGTCTGACATACTGTGTTGAATTGTGATGATCCTTGTCCTAGAAAGCCAGAATATCCTTGCACAATGTTAGTTGAAAGGGGTATGGAGTAGAGTTACTGGAGAGTGATATGACGGGATTCAGATAAAAAACTCAAGACACTTATCCTAGGAGAGTAAGAACCAAGAGAGACAGAATTATTGTCTGAAAACAGACAGTGGTGGGATTAGTACCAAAGAGAACATAATTTAAGACATTGAGGTCCAAATAGCAACCCCTGGGTCAAAACCAACCTGCTGTTTCTTTCCACTGGATAGATAATGAAAAGTTGCTTGGGTAACATGTCCTCTTGTATACACAGCCATTTCCCTCCTTTCTCCGTGTGACTTGCCTAAAAGTGGCCATTACAACTTTCCAGAGTGCAGCGCAGGGCTGAAGAGGTATCTTACTGCAGGTACCTTAATGTGCATGGTCCCAAGCTTCTGCCCTCTTTGCATCAGCTCACTCTAGATAGGAAAGCCCTCTTTCTGAAATATAGTTTACACATTTGCTCAAACAACCTGATTTGAGCTAAAGGAGTACAGGGAATATGATGAGCGAAAAAAGCAGCTTGGTGTTTTAGGGTAAACAAATGTAATGACCTCATTAAGATAGCTGAACATAGGTAGTATAACAAATATCAGCTGTTGTTAGCACCAAGAAGGACAAAGCAAGAAGCACTATTTCTGCTGCATATATACTGAAATTGGTGATACAGAAATTAGCACGACCCCTGTGCAAGGATGACTCACAAATTTCTGAAGCATTCCATCTTTTTGATTCTATGACATGGCAGTAACAAACATGGTTTAGTGATGGGACTCAGTAAGTCATGTTGACAGTTGAACTTAGTGATCCTGAAGGTCTTCTCCACCTTAAATGATTCTAAAAAGAACACACGACATATCCTCAGCTAACTCACAGTGTGGAGCAAACTGTAATGAAATGGACTCCACACCTCTGTGTGTTCCTCCACCAAACAGAAATGCTGGAACTGTTCTATCCTCATAAGTGTAATTGCATCTGTACTGCTTAGATACACTATGCTAGAGTCATATACATTTTGTCATTTAAGAGATGTGGTAAACAGCACACAAAGTCACATATAACTTTGTTGAAGGAAAGGATTTTCCACCTGCACAAGCTGAAGCATTCTGTTCCTACAGCTGAGATACACGCAGTAAGTTGGAAAGCAGTCATGCCTTGCATTTCACCACTCGCAGCACGAAGTGAGGGCTGATTTGTGCAATCAGTATGTTAGAGGAAGAGATAATGAAAAAGTATTAATGAAATTTCTCCTCAGTAGGTTTTTCCAATACCATTATTATTAGTTGCCATTTATAGTCTCTGTTGCTGACTCACACTAGGAATGTGAGTAGGACAGCAGGGTTTCAGGTCAAGTACTTGTCAGCTGCCTGACAAGGTAAAGATCAGGTGTTTTTTTCAAACTGTCAAACATTTAAGGCAAAGCTTGGTTTCTCAGCTAGTGCTTTTCACTCCCCAAGAATACAATGCTTCTCTCAGCCTGCCAGCCTGATAGAGGAAATATGAACAATAAGGATAATTAAAAAAGAAATGTTGAAGAAACACCCTTACCAGCATCATTTTAGCTTTCCTTTACACTTTCTCCTGCTTCCACCTCTGGTTCTAGTTTATAACATCTCAGCCTGTAGTTAATCAGCCTGGTGCTGACAATTAAGCTTGTTAACACTCTCCTTGCAGAAGGCTTGATATCCAATTAGGTTGCTTCCCCCATTCCCGGCAGTCAGAAGAGAACACAAAACAAAGTGACTATTCCCTGATCTGCAGGGAGACCTGGCAGCAAAGGGTAGAGCTTTTAACCCCTGAACTGTCAAAGCATCTTAGCACACCAGATGATAAAGCAGTTTGGTTTCTGATTAAAATATGAATTTATATATTTTTTTTTATTAAATAAACAAAGATCCAGCTAGGTACCTTGTAGGCGTCACAACAGTACCCATTCCAAGTTTAGTACTGAACTCATACTCTTTTCGGAAACCCTCAGCAAGTTTGCAGATGACACCAAGCTGTATGGTGCGGTTGATACACCTGAGGGATGGGACGGCATCCAGAGGGACCTGGACAGGTATAGCTCTGGGCCCAGTATAACTTCCTGAGTTTCAACAATGTGAAATGCAAGGTCTTGCACCTCGGTTGCAGCAACCCCCACTATCAATACAAACTGGATGACAAAAGGAATTGACCAAGGCCCTACTGAAAGGGACTTGGGGTACTGGGGGATGACAAGCTGGACATGAGCCAGCAGTGTGCCCTCGCAGCCCAGAAAGCCAACCGCATCCTGGGCCGCATCGAAAGAAGCGTGGCCAGCGGGGCAAGGGAGGTGATCCTGCCCCTCTGCTCTGCGCTGGTGAGACCCCACCTGGAGTGCTGCATCCAGATGTGGAGTCTTCAGCACAGGAGGGACATGGACCTGTTGGAGCGCGTCCAGAGGAGGGCCGCAAAAATGATCCAAGGGGTGGAACACCTCCCCTGTGAGGACAGGCTGAGAGAGTTGGGGCTGTTCAGCTTGGAGAAGAGTAGGTTCCAGGGAGACCTGATAGCAGCCTTTCAGTATCTGAAGGGAGACTACAAGAAAGAAGGAAACAGGCTCTATAGCAGGGCCAGTTGTGATAGGACTAGGAGAAATGGTTTCAAATTGAGAGAGGGGAGATTTAGCCTGGATATAAGGAAAAAGTTTTTTACGATAAGCACGGTGAAGCACTGGAACAGCTTGCCCGGAGAGGTGGTGGATGTTCCGTCCCTGGAGACCCTCAGTGTCAGGCTGGACAGGGCTCTGAGCAGCCTGATCCAACTGTAGGTGTTCACTGCAGGAAAGTTGGACTAGATGGACTTTAAAGGTCCCTTCCAACTCAAACGATTCTATGATTTGCAGATAAGTGTAATACTATTGTGACATATGCCACACATGCAATTCCATCACAAGATTTTTTTTGTCTTTGCTTTACATATTCACTGTATCCTATGTATTCCAAGATCCTAATTCTGATTGCAGCTGTTTTCCAAGCAGTCAAGAACTGATTTATCCTCCTGAGTTTACACTGTGATGTCTCCGTGCTGATTGCTCTCAGTTAATTTGACATATGCATTCTGGCTTGCTTCTGTATAGTCCCAGAAAGTGTATGATGATGATGTAGACCTGAGGCAGAAATAGTTGTGAAAGTATCAGCAGCAATCATGACAGACAGTGAAGCATTATGATTTTTGTGATATGAGTGATGACTGTGTTTCTCCGAAAAGTGTTTCACTACCAGTGGATGGTGGTTTTCAAATGAGGCAAAGAACATGCCCAGACCTGGGCCATGACACCAAAACTGCTCTAAAGGACACTCTTTCTGAATATCATAACACATCACATAGCTTGATTTTTGTGCATTGTGTGTATTTCTATTTGAGAATATTAATAATAACAGTCAATGGAAAATACCCATGGTTGCCGATGGCAGAAGAGCAGCTCTCTAGACAGAGTAGGTTGTGAGGAGTGACTGGAGTTTTCATTATAGCACTACAGCCTATAGTTTATCAGTGAAATGGCTAGGCTGCAAATGATACCTGTAAAACGCAGAATTGTATAAGTTCATTTTTGTGTTAGTAGCTGTACTGAAGTTAACAAGACTACTCCTCCTGTTGAAGGTCAGGCCTCTAAGCATTTATAGCCTTATTTAAAAAAAAAAGAAATTCTGAAAAACAAACAACTATAAAATCCGTATTCTTGAAACCAGACAAAGTTCAGCAAAGTTTGTTTGGTTTTGTAATTATTTTGTAACTATTTTGTAATGTTGTTTTGTAACAACATTATTTTGTAATGGTGTTTTCCATGCTGCTGGAGACTTTATGGTTCACTTTCATAAAGACTTAATGGAAGAGCACTGCTGAGGAAGCCAAAGTAGACTATCCTTAGCTTGGTTTGATGAACTGAAGCTTCAGTGATTCTTTTGTGGCATAGTAACAATAGCAACAATACAATTTCCAGCAAATTAAAATTTAAAAACTGCTACTCTTTTGTCTCTTAGCAGGCTAGCTCCTAGTAATGTTTCACTGAAAATCATGTTAAAATCTTGACTTTTTTAAAAGTAAAATATTAAGGACTGTTTTGGCTCTTCCAGTTACACAGTGTTAAAATTCCATCTAAATGAAATTAGATTCAGTAGGTATCATAAAAATTAAATTTCCTCCAAAGGTGACTACCTGTTATAATACAACCTCTGTAATCTAGATATATTCTTTAGGAATTAAAATCATGCTGACAAGTTTTAGTGGACATTGTTTGTTTGCAGTTTTTGACTTTGATAACACACAGTTAATACAGAACAGAGAAAAATAGGCATATACCCCCTGACATCAAACACAAATGTGTGACCTTTCTCTTTTTCAGACAGCCATTCCTACCCAACTCCATTGCAGATTGGCAGATCAATGCAGAGAGGACAGCACAGAAAAGAAAGTAGCAGATGCAAGGACGACAGTGTTACAGGAGAAGGTGAAAAAATGCAGAGAATACCAAGGGTATTGCAGAAGTTTAAATCAGGAGAAAGCACCCCAAGGTAAGGAGATGTGGAAAGGGTATCTCATAGAGCTGGTCAAAGATGTCATACACATCTGACATGTTTCAAGAAAACGAACTATAGATTATTTTTTTTTTTCCTACATGAGAGTTTATAGAAAAGAAAAGTATAATTCATCAAGGGGTTGTTTTTATTGGAATAAAAGATTATTCTCCCCAAAATATTTTTTTTAAGTATTACTGTAAAAATAGAAATGGGAAGGATACTAAAAGGATGGATAAAAAGGACAGAGATAGAAAGGAAAATAAAAGAGAAGAAAAAGAAAAGTGATATGGAATATGTCTGGGGGAATCTTCATGGGGAGGAAAACAATCAAGGAAAAGAGAAAGTCTAAAAAGAGATATATTGTAATTAAACAATAAGAAGGCAAGAAAAGAACATAGGTGAAAAAAAACTATGATGGAAAAATGTATGGACAAAAAGTCATCTTTCTTGTGCTCCCAGCTAATGACAGTAGAAATTTCCTTTTCCATGGTTTTAGTCTGCCAAGAAAATCAGAATTCCAGCTAATCCTGTTCACTGTTTTGCTTAAATTTATGCTTTTGTTAATGGAGTCATCTTTGAAATCAGTACGAAGAATTAATGGCTGTATATAAAATGGCAAGAGAAACACAAGTGCAGCCTTGTTGGTAGAACTAAAGCCCAGCTGGGGTGTAGTGTATGCCCACCCTCCTGGGAGACGTGTTTTATCATCAGCTTTCAAAGTTTTGGTCTGTACTGCAAGGGAAGGCATGGGAACACACAGAACATTTGAAAGCCTAGAGGAGTTCCAAAGTTGAGGAATTTTTCATTTTACTCAAAAGTTGTAACTGCACACCCAAACTTCCCCAACTTCACTGTGCTTTGCTCTGCAGTTCCTATGGTGCTATCACTTTTCTGTGCCTTTCCTTTTCGTCTTCCCTGAGATCCCCACTATCTCATATATAACTTGTGTCTCTTTTAGCTCTCCTTTGTGACAGCTCTCATTTTGCTGTCCCCATTCTGGTTCTACCTTTGTGCTTTTCTGCTGCACTCAGAGAAACTCCTCAAAGCCAGAGTTCGAAAGCCCAGAGAAGAAAGGTTACCCTCGTCTATGCGTTTTCAGGCTTAAGCCCAGTTCTGATTAGGACTTACTTTATTGTGTCAATGTGTTACAACAACACAATCCTTCCTATTGTCTCCTGAATAAACCAGCTCAGAGTAGTTCGAAAATACAAGCCAAACCCTATGTTTATAGTGAGTCCTATGACTTGCTCTAAAACAGAGGAAATTATGTTGTTACCAGCCTCAACTAAACGACAAAAATGAAAGATGAGTCTAAACATTTCACCTAGCTGGAAACGTTTGCTGTACACAGCACAGCAACACAGTCTACAACACAAGTGAGGAGCCACTGTAATTGTCTTTTTCTGTGATCTCTAGATTTTTGATTGAAAGGATCATGTCTAGGGTTCTATGCTCATTCTTTTCTCATAAACTCTCAGTACTTAGAAGTCTTTACTTCCACTCTTAATTTGCCTGGAGCAAGGCTTTTATCTAGACTTTTTGCCAAGAGGCACCTGCTGAAATATTCATTGGCAGAAATTGTGCCATGGGTGTTTTTCCCCATTTGTCCAGTTCTATGTCATTAATATAAGGTTGAGTGCAGTGAAAATAGGATTTGACACAGAAGAATGGCATTCTCTTAAAAACAGACAATTAACCCTTTTCAGTGCAAGAATTTAAATACTAAAGACTGCTGAGTAGTACTCTTTGTCAATGGTGTTTTTGCACCACTTCAAAATTTAGTTGAATATTATTACTTCAAATTGTGGGAGACTCAAATGATAACCTTCAAGCCTCTTTGCAGATGATTTAAAGATTTTGATCTTTTACTTTTGTACTGATCTCTAACTGAAGGTGATGGTCATTTGAGAAACGCAAATTTGAGAAAATGCAAGAAGACAGAGCCTTTAAAATTTTATAATATGCATCTAAACTCTATCGATCTTTCTTTCCCTCCTTCCTGCTTTCTTTCCTTCATCTCTTCTTGCTTTCTTTCCTTCCTCTCTTCTTGCCTATCTGCCTTTTGCTAATGCTTAGATAATCATACAAAACGATTCAAATGACAATTTTGTTTTGAATTTTGGTCTGGGAATGGTAGCTTCCAGAAATCACAGAGGATGAAAATTAAACTGAATCAAAGAGGACCCCAGGTATATACAGCTAAGTCTGGGGTATTTTTACAAGGTTGGCCTTAAAGCTCACCAGTTATCATTACTTTGAGCAGAGGTCAGACTGAGTGAGTTCTGGAGGTCTCTTCTGACCAAAATTGTTCTGTGATTCTGGTTTATGATTCTAATATGGGCAGATACTCAACATACAGAGAGGAGTATTTTTGAAAAACAAAGTTTCAAATTTAATCTGTTTTGCAGTAGCAAAGTATGACATTACTTCACTCTGTGATGACAGTCTAATCCTAGGCCTGATGTGATAGTCTTCACAAGAACAGAAATCTAATGACATACAAGAAATTTACTTGTAGACATACTGGAAACTTCCTTGCATGGTCCATGTAGGATTCTGTTACCTGATAACACGGACATGTAATACTTTAACAATCTTTTTCTAAAGATCGCAAAGTACATGATGAGAAGTCACAGACTAAGCTGTGTAAAAGATGTGAAATGGGGAAATATTTAATGGTCTCACATATATCAGTATAAAAACAGACACACACAACAAAGCAGGTTTCTCAAGATTTTGCAACAGTAATTGGCAATCACTACTGTGCATCTACATGGTATATCAAGCATGCGGCCAGGGGGTAGCAAATGATCATAGAATCATAGAATGGTTTAGGTTGGAAGGGACCTTAAAGAACATCTAATGATGGAGCAGTTTAATATGCCATTGCTCTGCCTTGTTGGTGATCACAATTCTACGCTCCTTAGAAAACTGTCAGAATTTAAATACCATTATTTGCTTAGGTAAGTTGCAGCAAAACTTCTACAATTGCTGTGCTGTGTCTTGCAACTCCCACCTGAGTCTTTCTCTCTGTTACCCTCCCCTGCACTGGGCAGACTACCTGCAGGTAGGACCAGAGAGCATGTGGAGGTCTCTCTGGGCAGTTTAATGGCAGCTCTGTATGATCTTTGGACTTAAATACTTCTCCCATGAGTTACTCCTTCCATCATGCTTCTGTATGCAAGAGTGAGAGTATAACCTCAGATGAAAAGGTCTTAACAATGTGTACTATTTCATGAACAAGATCATTAATCTATTTAAAAATATCTTTATATTCCACTTTTTAGATGCATAGATTATGAGGGAAGTAGGGAAGTTAAAAATATATTTATATTTTTTTTAATCTCAAGATAAGTATCCAAAGCAGTGACCAAATAAAGCATTTATGTATTTGTTATAGGACAAATGAGGAGAGCCAAATTTTCAATAGTGTTACTTTCATTCAATTAAAATCTGAGCTTTCTCCACAGCTTTTCGTGGAGTTACATTGGTCTGGCGCTGGTGCAGCTGAAAACAGGACATGGCTTTCAAGTCACAGATTACTCTACAGTAATAAATTGTCCAGGTACCATCAAGAGGGACCTGAACAGGCTTGAGAGGTGGGCCCATGCCAACCTCATGAAGTTCAACAAGGCCATGTAAGGACCTGCACCTGGGACAAGGCAATCTCAAGCACAAATACAGGTTGGGCAGAAACTGGCTGGAGNGGGCAGAAAATGGCTGGAGAGCAGCTCTGAGGAGAAGGATTTGGTGTTATCGGTTGATGAAAAACTCAACATGAGCTGACAATGTGTGCTTGCAGCCCAGAAGGCCAACCACATCCTGGGCTGCATCAGGAGAAGCGTGACCAGCAGGGCGAGGGAGGTGATTCTGTCCCTCTACTCTGCTCCTGCGAGACCCCACCTGGAGCACTACAACCAGTTCTGGGGTCCCTGACACAAGAAGGATATTGAGCAGTTGGAGGGGATCCAGAGGAGGGCCACGAAGATGATCAGAGGGCTGGAGCACCTTCCCTACGAAGGCAGGCTGAGAGAGTTGGGGTTGTTCAGCCTGGAGAAGAGAAGGCTCCGGGGAGACCTGATAGCGGCCTTCAGCGACCTGAAGAGGGCCTACAGGAGAGCTGGGAGGGACTCTTTAAAAGGGCATGTAGTGATAAGACAAGAGGTAATGGCCACAAAGTGGAAGAGGGGAGATTTAGGAATTAAATTTAGGATTAGGAAGAAATTCTTTCCTGTGAGAGTGGTGAGACTCTGGAACAGGTTGCCCAGAAATGTTGTGGATGTCCCCTCCCTGGAAGTGTTCAAGGTCAGGCTGGATGGGGTCTGAGCAACCTGGTCTAGTGAGGGGAGTCTCTCATGACATCCCGGTCTCATATGCCCTGCCTCATATGGCCCATGGCAGGGGGGCTGGAACTAGTCAATCTTTAAGGTTCCTTCCAAGCCAAACCATTCTATGATTCTGTGATTTGGCTGATGAGGAGTCTAGACCTAGAAGAGAGAGTGCTTGTGTATATGTGGTCTTCCCTAGGTAACATCTGGAGGCTTATATACCTAGAAGATGCATCAGAATGCCTCAAGCTCTCTGAATTCTAGGCAATTCCATGCTGGGTTGTAGCTCAGTGAGAAGTTTCAGGATCACAATTGCCATTTTCCTAAATGACACCCGAGAATTTTAGCAGTCTCTCGTGTTCCATAGATCTCATAATGTCTTTCAAAAATAGAGATGAAGATTTGAACCAGGATCTTTGAGTCTACACAGATGCAGACCTCACAGCAGCTCTGCAGAGTTTTGGACTATTAGACACTGAAAGTGCCTGTGCTCTGCCCTGCTTTATTCCAAAAGGAAGGAAGTACAGGATCTAAAAGCTACGATCCAGAAATGCTTGTTCTTTTTTCAGCCTCTATAAAGACATGAATGATACATCTGGCATGAAGTCTCCAGACTTCTGGACTGTCAGTTACAGGAAAAATAAATAAATAAATAAAAGAAGGAAAAAGGAAAGGAAAAGGGAGAGAAAAAAAAAAAAAAAAGGGGGGGGGGGGGCGGTAAGGGGCAGGAAGGGAAGGAAAAGGGAAAGAGAAAGAAAAGGGGAAGATCTTCAGCTGTTTCAAATTTTTACAAACAGGGTTGAGTGTGGAACTTAGCCCTCTAAGAGTGAATATACTAGTTTTATCCCTCTTTTATAATGTAAGTTTATATTGTCATATTTATACAGTACAAACACTGAAAAAAGGCTGTCAGTAGGACCTTATGTCCTATCAGAATACTGTACATATATTAACAAATTCTGCTTTCAGGTACCTCAGTATAAATCTGGAGTTACTTTATTGAAGTCAATAGAGTTAATTCCAGACTTACAGCAGCATGACTGGCATCAGATTTTGGCCTTTGACTGACTTATATTTAACTTTTCTTGGTGCATAGTAGCATATATGCTATTTCAAAAGAAAAAAAGTCATAATGTTACCATGATAGAAGCACAAGTGCAGCCAAGGCTGTTAGAGTACAGCTCCTGATTACATCAGAATTGCTTAAGACAAGAGCGACTTCGTCATTTACTTAATGCAGATGTGGGATCTGAAAGATTCTGATGGAAACAGCAATGCTGCTCTTGACAACCCCCTTTAAAACCAGCCTCCTGCATTAAAAATAAAAAGCAAGAAAGGAATGTGGTATGAGAAAATGCAGTAAATGAGAAGCAGAATTTTAATGGATAAATGTAAAAATATTTTTCTAAAGCAAATCAAATAAGCTGATAACTGTTTAAGACCACTGAACAGAAGTCAGAAAATTATAATTTAATAAAAGGGCACTTGGCATCATTGCTAAATGATATCACAGAAACATGGTGGGATGATTCTCATGACTAGAGTACTGCGATTGAGGGTTACAGGCTTTTCAGAAGGGATAGACAAGGCAGGAGGGGAGGGGGAGTTTTCCTCTATGTTAGGAAATTGATAGATCATGAAGAGCTGCATCTGAGAAACTGTCATGACCAGGTTGAGAGCTTATGGGTTAAAATCAAGGATCAGTCCAGTAAAGGACATCTAGTGGCTGGGGTCTACTAAAGGCCCCCTGATCAGGGAGAACCTGTTGAAGAGGCCTTCTTGCTTCAGCTGCAAGAAGTGTCGTGCTCGCAGGCCCTTCTCTTGATGGGGGATTTCAACCGCCCGGATATCTGCTGGGATAGCAACACAACAGGCTGCAAACAATCCAGGAGACTCCTAGAGATTGTTGAGGATAACTTCCTGTTCCAGGTATTAGACAGACCGACCCGGATATCTGCTGGGATAGCAACACAACAGGCTGCAAACAATCCAGGAGACTCCTAGAGATTGTTGAGGATAACTTCCTGTTCCAGGTATTAGACAGACCGACCCGAGGTGGAGCGTTACTGGACTTGGTGCTCACCAATGCAGAGGAGAGCATTAGAGAGTTTAAGATTGGAGGCAGCCTGGGCTGTAGTGACCACACCCTGGTGGAATTTGTGATCTTAAGGAATATGGGGCTGGCAAAAAGCAGAGTCAGGACCCTGAACTTCAGTAGGGTGAACTTCCAGCTGTTCAAGGAATTATTGGATGGGATCCCCTGGGAAACTGTCCTTAAGGGCATGGGAACAGAACAGAGCTGGCAGCTCTTTAAGGACACCTTTCTAAGAGTGCAAGATCTCTTCATCCCCCAGCAGAATAAATCAAGCAGAGGATGTGGGCGACTGGCATAGATAATCTGCAGCTTATACTGAAGGAAAAGAGGTAAATGTACAGGAAGTGGGAGGAGGGTTGTGTAGCCTGGGAGGAATACAAGGGTGTTGTCTGGATATGTAGAGAAAGGATCAGGAAAGACAAGGCACAGATGGAGCTGAACATGGCAAGGGATGTGAAAAATCACATGAAGGGGTTCTGTAGGTACGTAGGCAGGAAGAGAAAGGCTAAGGAGAGTGTTCCCCCTCTGATAAATGAGAAGGGAGAACTGGCTTCCTCAGATGTGGAAAAAGCCGAACTACTCAATAAGTGCTTTGCCTCAGTCTTCACAGGTGGTCAGGCTTCCCACGTCTGTCAGGACCTTGAACCCCTTGGTGAGGGTGTGAGGAGCAGATTCCCTCCTACTGTAACAACAGAACAAATGCAAGAGTGCCTCATGACACTGAATATATATGTCTATGGGGCCAGATGATATGCATCCCATAGTTCTGAGAGAGCAGGCTGACATGGTTGCCGAGCCGCTCTCCATCATACTTGAAAAGTCACGGCTGTCAGGTAAGTCTCCGGTGACTGGAAAAATGAAAACATCACTCCCATTTTTAAGAAAGGGATAAAAGAAGGCCTGGGGAGCTATGGTCCAGTGAGTCTCACTTCTGTACCTGGGAAGATCGTGGAACAGATACTTCTGGAAGCCATGTTAAGGCCCATGAGAGATGAGAAGGTGATCTGATACAGCCAGCACGGCTTCACAAAGGGCAGATCTTGCCTGACCAATCTGGTGGCCTGCTATGATGGAGTGACGGCATAGGTGGACAAAGGAAGCGCGATGGATGTCGTCTACCTGGACTTGTGCAAGACCTTTGACATGGTCCCTCACCACATCCTTCTCTCTAAATTGGAAGGGAAGGATTTGAAGGATGGACTGTTCGATGGATAAAGAATTGGTTGACTGGTCGCAGTCAAAGGGCTGTAGCCAATGGCTCTATATCTAGGTGGAGGCCAGTCACAAGTGGTGTCCTTCAAGGTTCAGTCTTGGGACCGGTGTTCTTCAACATCTTTATCAATGACATAGATGATGGAATCAATTGCACCCTCAGCAAGTTTGCTGATGACACCAAGCTGAGTGGTGCAGTCGATACACAAGAAGGAAGGGATGCCATCCAGAGGGACCTGGATGGGCTGGAAAATGGGGCCCACGAGAACCCGATGACGTTCAACAAGTCCAAGTGCAAGGTGTTGCACTTGGGTCGGGGCAATCCCAGATATTTATATAGGCTGGGAGAATTGCTCCTTGAGAGCAGCCCTGCAGAGAAGGACTTGGGGGTCCTGGTGGGTTAGGAGCTGCACATGAACCAGCAGTGTGCAACTGCACCCTGGAAAGCCAACCATGTTCTGGGCTGCATTAAAAAAGGGGTGGCCAGCAGGGTGAGGGAGGTGATTGTCCCCCTCTACTCTGCCCTTGTGAGACCCCATCTGGAGTACTGTGTCCAGGCCTGGAGCCCCCAGCACAAGAAAGATGTGGAGCTCTTGGAATGGGTCCAGAGAGAGAGCCACAAAGATTATCAGAAGGCTGGAGCACCTCTCCTTTGAAGAAAGGTTGAGGGAACTGGGATTGCTTAGCTTGGAGAAGAGAAGGCTCCAGGGGGATCTCACTGCGGCATTCCAGTGCTCAAAGAGAGCTTATAAACAGGAGGGGGAGTGACTTTTTATGCAGGTAGATAGTGGTAGGACAAGGGGAAAAGTTTTTAAACTAAGAGAGGGGAAATTTAGATTAGATATTAGGAGAAAAATTTTCACGCAGAGGGAGGTGAGGCACTAGAATAGGTTGCCCAGGGAAGTTGTGGATGCCTCATCCCTGGAGGCATTCAAGGCCAGGCTGGATGAGGCCACGGGCAACCTGGTCTAGTGGTTGGCAAACCTGCCCACAGAGGGGGACTTGGAACTAGATGATCTTTAAGGTCCTTTTCAGCCCTGGCCATTCTGTATGATTTTATATGATTCTAAATGAACATTATCCACTACTCAGCTGTACTTTGTCCAACCTGACAATATTAGTAGGAGAATAAGCTTCACTTAACCATCTGATGGTAAGTATTATGAGTTAAAAATAGCAATTCTGATTAAATAAAAAGAGATGAAGGGTAGCAATAAGCTACTTTGAGTCCCAAGATGATGAAAACATTTAAAGTTTGTGGATCTGGCACAGGAAAGAATGATCATGATTACAGCTGGATTTAATTTCAGTATTTAAATTGTGATATTTGGACACAGTCAGTTTTGTGATTGGAAGAGCAAATGCATTCCAAGTTTCTTCTGTTAACTCACTTATTAACGAAGTCAAGAGTGACTTTTCCAAATATGTTACTATTATTCAGCATGAATTTGCTGGTTTTGTCAGTTCTGCCTGTGCATGTGGATATGCAAATATGGGATATGCAGACCTTCAAAACAAATTTATTTAGAAATCCAAGGGAATATTTGTGGAGCTGTTCTGCAATAACCTCCAAGAATAATATAATATCAAAGCTACAGATCTAGCTTGGACAGTTGCGGGAATCTCATGTGTTGTAGGGATTTGCTTTGGAGAAAAAGGAGGTTGTGTCCTGGCACTACACCTCAGCCTCTAAAATGACCAGTTAGAATCAGAAGGTATGTACACTTGCTAGTATTTACCACAGTCTTCATGCCACTTTTCCCTTCTTCTTCTCATCCTGGCACAAAAAATTCACCTGAAAAAGTATTTGTTAACAGTTTCCCATGTCCTTTAGTTTTCAGTCCTGACAAGGACAGTGAATGTCAGTGAGAAAAAAAGCTTTTTCCATACTGTTATTATTTATTTACTGTCTCTGTTATAATGAAACCTACAGATTAATTAGATAAACACACACTATTTTTATTTTTGTAGCTGCAGAAAAAATATTCAGTATGATACCCCAAATTTAAACACATATCACAATGCCTTTAAAAACAGCAAATTATTTTCACCTGCAAAACTGAACTAGAAATTGCCTTCAAAAGACTTTTTCCAATATTTTCAACTAGTTTGAAGAAATTTCTGGTAAATGTTTAGCTTTTTGGCTTTGCTCCACAGGGAGTGAGACTAATGTCACACCTCTGCAATGAGAGACTTATCTGTGGAAAACCTGGCCTTGATTCTGTCTTGCTAAAGAGCTCCTGAAAAATGTACTCAATATCAAGATCAAGCTCATGGAGAAAGAGATCTCAGAGTTATTCTTCCCTCACCATCTTCTCTAAGCATGGAAAAATCCACCCGAATTCCCCCAGTTTCTTGTGCTGAAAATCTCTGTAGAATTTGCTCCATTCATTTGAATTCATAGTTCTTCTCTAAAGTAGCAAAGATTTATCCAACTATTTTATGTTTAAATATGGAGCTTGAAACTCTAATCGCAGTTTAATTTGACTAAATACGTACATACTTTATGGTCAATCATCCAGATCTTTTACAAGGTCCCTTGGCTTTGGAATTACTAAATCTCAAATGGTACTATATATGAGCCTTGTCTGACATGACATATATTGAAACAGACTGTGGAACGATCGCTTAGAGATGAGAACCTTGCTGCAGTTTTAGTGAACCAAAGCTAAGAGGCAAATTATTCAATTATAGTAAATTTACAGTAGCTTAATATTTGATGGAAGTGGTTCTTCTATCATCAGAGCATCATACTGAAAACTCTTGAACAGAAAAATAGCTCCGGAAATGCTAAGGATGTTTCAGCCACTTATTAAGAAAATTCATCTATCTTCATTTTTTTGCAAACTCTTTGCCTCTTTGTTCAATAATATCTGAGATATATTTGGTTTGCACATTGATGGTCCAATTTATGTTGGATAGTAGCACACTAGAGAGAGGGAAAGAACAGTATTGTAGGCAACGGTAGGAGTTGTTGCTCTGTAATTAACCCAAGGGAATTAATTGTTCTTGTGTGTATCTCTCAAAGTGCCTAATGCAAAGAAGTCTGCTCTTCTCTTTTACTGTAATACATTGAGAAACCTAAAGAGGGGAATGGTGTCAATCCCAATTATTTCCTTAAACTACATACAGCTAAAGTTGCTGTTACATGTCTCCCCCTATAGGTCTGTCCAAGTGAGGTAAGACTCTATTAGTGAAATCAATTGAAAATTAATTTTGTCAGGCAAGCGCTAGAGGTTCGTGAAGTTGGGAACACAGAAGCCTATGGCAGGATTTCAAAAGCTACTATTTTAAGACTTAATATTTTGTTAGTCCTCTTCCGAAGCCATATATTAAGTTTATATTCAGTAGTTGCATTATTTTGAGTTAATACATGTATAAATACAACAATAACAGGTTGCAGTATGTTTCAGCCCACCAGTTTGTTTTGCATTCAGCAATCCAGCTGCTCACTTTCCAAACTGGAGGATAACTTTGTGTACAGTCTCAGTGATAATGTAATTATAGTACATATATCCCAGAAGAAAAACTGTATGGGTATAACTATACCTGCTGATTATAAAGGTGTAAACTTCAGTTCTTTCTAAGGGTCCTCTCCCAAGTCACTCTTTTTACTTTGGAATTGAAGGAAGTTCTGTGTGTAGCCAGGAAAATATAATATCCTAGGCTTGGATGAAAACATTTATTTCCTAGTAGTTACGCATGCTCAACCTCATCCTTCTAGGTATTGATATTGTTCTTCATTTGAATGAGCATTGTAAACACTAAAAGTTCAGTAAAGGTTCACACAACCAGTACTCTAAATTCAGTAATTCAGGTGAAAGGATACTTCTTCACAAAGAAATGTATGTGTTTAATAGAGATTGCTTTTTCTGTGATGTGTGCACCAAGCTGTTCTTTGGGAAATTATCTGTAGTTAGGAGGATACAAAGATTGCTAAAAGGGAATCTCAATAATCCTAATTTTAATGTTGTTTTATCTCTGGATACAGATTTGCCCATCTAGTCACATTTCTTCTTTGGATTCCTAAATTACTCCAGATCCGTATAAACTGCAACCTACTAGATTTAATGATAATAAACTTACAGTGCTCAGTCATTTATCTTGGAATTAACTCTGTTATATTTGCTTCTGTGACATTTATAGTTAGTTGCAGTACAGTTTTGTTTGATTCAGCTACCTATTTATAAAGCCTGAATGTATCAGCAGTGCTATAGTATAAAAGGTATGCTGTTATTGTTAGTACTATCATCACTTAATAAGAAAGCCCTTCACCTTTCTATTTTTTTGTGTTGTAATGGGCAATTTAAGCTAGACTATCCAAAAATATGCTATCTGTAGTGCAGAGAAGATGGAGTATTTCTCTAGCCTTTTAACCCAAGAATTGTCAATTTCTATCAGCAGTAGCATGGCCTGACACTTAGGGTAGCTTGAACCTGCTTTGCATACCGTGAATTCTTACAACAGCAGCATGAATTGTGACAGGGGCTAATTAACATTTCCACCCCCTCTGTTCAACTCTTTTATTTTGACGACAAGTGCCAGAAGCAGTAGAGCAAGTTTAACTAAACCCAGATTAAGAAATTAGACTCCAGTCTTGGAAGTTAAAGAAGAAGAAAACATCTCTACATTTGTGGTGGGTGCTTCCAAGTATGTATATGTGAGTGTGATACACATCTATATTCCTGTGTGTTGAATACACAACTGTGACTCTGATATCTTAGAACAATACATGCAGTGATTTTCCAGCTGCCCCTTCAAGGTATCAATCCAGATATCAGAGAAGCTAGTGACAGTCTTTCTGGTGGTTTCAATTGACATTAACTTCTAGTTTTATGTCCATAAGATACAAGCTGGTATCTCTGGAGATGGCAATGGGATATGACACTTAATTAACCTCCATGCAATGTAACCATCTCCCTTTGACTTTTTCTGTGTGCTATGTAAGCCTTACTGAAATCAAGTGAAATCCCAAGGGCCGGGTATACATACATCCGTTGTGGTCTAGTATACTCCATTGAGAAATAAACATGCAACCTATCTTTAGGTTTTTATTATCCCTACTAATTATTTATATTGTAGCAACCTTTAAGAGCCTGACTCAAAATCTTTCCTTGCTTCACAGCACTCTACTTTCAGGTAATTCAAAGTCTGTTACAACTTGTAGCATCACACAAAAATGCAGTGGCATCAGACTAAGCCAAACTAAGAAGTGGATAGATCTTTTTAGCCCTAGGCTGGTGTCCTTATCGCTGGATATGTTGTCTGACATATTTGTATACTATTTTTCTAAATACAGTGTAATCCCAGCACAAGGTAAGAAGAACATAACTTTGCAGTCTAATATAACAAACCACCATGTACCATTGGCTTCTCTAACTAAACATGATATTCCTCGTAAGATAGCTATTGTGTATTTTCTCATTGTTGTCTTGTGCTCATGATTTGGCCTCTCTGCAACACAGGCTTTTTGTTTTGTATTTGTACAGCACCTAACACAGGATGAGACCCTGATTCCTGATTAGGGGTCCTAGCACCAGTTCACCATGAATACCAATTGTTTAGAAGCAATGAAGAGCAAGGATGCTAATGACACTGTAGCAACAAAAAGCAAATTAAAATACGCTGCAGATAAGTTTTAAACAATGATGATAAATAGTTAAAAATAATAGTATAAAAATGCCAGTGTTCCTATTCATTACAGCACTTATGCATGTGCTTAACATTACATATAAGAGCCACAAGATTTCAAGGATACTAGTCGTATACTTAAAAATTAAGCTTCAAGTTATTGGAATATACCCTTAATGAGGATAATTTGGATAGTCTAATATGCACAATGAATTAATCACCTGGAGGACTAATTATGCCTTATTAAAATGTTGATCCCAACTACAGTCATACCAAACTTGCCAAGCTGTTCAGAACTGAGGCAAATTGGAGGGTTTTCAGTGTATGCATGCAGAAATTCAGTCAGAGTCAAAGCTAGCAAAGTTCCATGAATCCTTCATGTCCACCAACTTTGGGGGAAGGTCTTTCACAAAGCAGGCTCAAAAGATGAAGGTTTCTCCTTTAGGTATAATGGAAGATTTTCAGAGCACAAAGTCCAAGGGAATTGAATCAAATAGCTGGTGGGAAAAAGTCCTGAAAGCAGTAGACTGAACTTGTGAGGGATCCATCAAGAAGACACTGCATTGTTAGTTTCAGATCAATGTATCAGGACAATGAATGCTCTCTTTGATATGCTTCTCTGAGTAGGGTGCTTATTTCAAGAGAGATGTTAGGAAGATGATTTGGTGGTAGGATCTCTGAGGCTTGTCGGTGTTGTAGGAGACCACCTAAGGACTACCAAAGCTATTCCCTTTACATCTCACTTTTGAAAGTCTAATTTATATCTTCGGTCAACATGTTCTAACTATGAATGAGGGAGCCATTAGATTTTGTTTATTCTGGGAAAAATCCAAGCATCCTCTGCAAACCTGAAAAGATAAACTTGTAAACTGAAGTCCCATAAATCACTGCAGATGGGGAGAGTATGAGACATCTCTTGGTCTCTCAACTTAGACAGTTGCGTTCATGGGCAATGGTAATGGGGAATTTTCAGCCTTTTGTTCTCTTTCCCTTCTGCTGTTGGATTTTACAATTAGTATAAGAGATGTAGAAATCAGGCCTTCTCTTTTAGCAAGCAACATCACAAATACTGCTTTGGATTCTACCTGACTTGTTCGGTAATTACACAAAATTAAATAAAAGAACTTCGCCTCACTCTAAGTGTGTTTGGGAAATGTTCAGATACTCTTTTAAAAGTGCAGAACTTCAGTGCCTTTAGGACATAACAATGCTTTATTTGGATTCAAGTGATTAAAGAGCTAATTTTCTTAGTGGGAGGTTAGCACATTTATACAGACAAACTACATTACAGGAATATGGATACATTTGCATTCCACAGGGGCCCAGGGAATCCAAATTCCCATCTCTCTGCTTGTAGCAGCAAAGACCATAAAAAAAAAGTCAATGTTTCGTATCTTCTGAGTATGATGTCTTCTATGTAACTGGAGACAGTCATGTTCAATTTTCCCTAGGGGACTAACTTTTTCTGAAGTTATCTGTTTAGTCCTTTAATTGTAAAGTCAGACAGCTAATTTCCTCTACATTGATTTTCAAATGTTTCTGTGTATGTGATGTTCAGATTTTGTTTCTTTCTAACCAACTTGGTTGATAATTTCCAAAAATATTAATTTCTTTCAGGTTAAATTTTGAGTACAGGAAAGAAAAAATTAGAGCATAGAACCTGGGCAATACTGTGTAGCTTTTGACTGTGCTGTAGAATTGTTCCCAGTGAGAAACAGGGCTTAACTCTGATACTTCTTATTCTAAATACATAGCAGGACTGCATCAGGTAATTTGGAAGACATATTTTTCCTATTTCTTATGCCCTGCCTATTTGCTGAATTCAGTCTGACAAAACTGTTCATTGTCCTGATAAATAAGTTGTCTGAATGATTTTCCATAGTTTTATCTGGAATGGAAGTGCCAACACTTACAGAATGAAAAGCATGGTCTCCAGCTGATAGCCAGGCAGGCATTTCACCTAAGAGGAATGGAATTAATCAACATGGATTTTGGCCTGGATCCAGGAATTAGCACATTTAAACATGCAGAAATGTCATCATCAATGACTATATGTCATTGGCTTTGGATCATCTGAATGAAGACATCTCTGAGAAAACTGGTTGCTCATGTTGGATTACTGCAATACCAAGGTGAACTGAAATCAATTGTTTGCTAAGTGAAATGTGTGAACAACTTACACGTATGTTTTACTCCTATTTCATCATCCAAGCACTGATCAAAAAAAATACAACTTATAGTGTGTACATAGATAATATCACTGCCCAAACTGAAGTGAAGCATCTCCTGCCAGCCCTTCGTGCTGCTCTCCTGACTGTGGAGCCAATGCTGCATGCTCTGCGTACTCCTTCAGCAGTGCATTATAGACAGGAATTTATTCCCCACCATGCAGATGGATGAATGCACAGGAGGCTCATAAATAAATAAATAAATAAATAAACCGTCAGACTATTCCCTCAACAATGGCTTCTTTTTAATCCTTCTACACCTGCCACTGAAACATATCACTGTTTTCCTGTTAGCAGTACCCTTCCTTTATGCTTAGGTTTTCCTGTTTTTCTCAAAGCATAAGCCATTGGAAATGACTTATGGCGAGTAAGTTTTAAAATGCATTTCTTCATCAGTAAACACCTAGTCCTTCGTTTTCCAACTACCTGAGTGCTGGACAATGCAAATTGTGGCCAAAAGTTTAAAGAGCTAACCAAAGATGGGTACAATATCCAGGCAAATGATTTGTTTCAGTCCCAGACTGCTCTCTATTCTGGTTTTATAAGAATCGACGTATGAAATAAAACTCCCTTACCTGGGGAGGAGACTAACAAATACTGTATATATTTTATATCGTTGTTTAAAAGCTAAGAATAAAGCTAGATCCTTTATTTTAGTGACACAGCAGAGTAATCCGAGTTCAGAAAGGTTGGTTTATTGAAGGGAAACCCTTTTTTTGTCTGCATTCCAGGATTCAAAAGAAAAAACATAGGCTGGGATTAGAGCCAGACTGAGGAGAACTGATGCAGTCTGTCAGCAAGCCCTCAGGTAACAATATCATAATTTATAAATTCTACCAACAATAGGGTAGTAATTAAAGACGTAAGTTTCCCTTTTCCTTTCCCTATTTTTGGCAAAACAGATTTCAGAATGCTAAACTGTGCGTGTGTGTCCCAAAGCAAGGATTTGAACCAAAATGAAAAAAATCCTCTCCAGAAAAAAATAATCAGACCATACATAAGAAAAGAGCTTCATTTTTTTCCTTTGTTATGACTTGATCTTTGTATTCCTTTTGCTTTAATAGGCTGGTGGCATGTTGGACTTTTTGACATGCATCACTGCATGATCAAGAACTACTTAATTACAAAGTCAGGTTGGAGATTTTTGTGATTATTTGTATTTATTTAAAATGAGAAACAGCACACTGGCCTAGATCTTAGGCTCACAAAATCTAGAAATTTCCTTGGAATTTTGAGTTTGCCCATCAAGGGTCCTTGCTATATCTAGTGTTTGGTCCATTAATTCAAATAACTTTGGCTGTCTGAACTACGAAAGGGTCTACATGTGGGAAAACAAAGAGTTGGCTGCTATGAAAGAACCTTCTTCCCCAAATTACATTAACCCTAATTATTTCATACTCTAAGAACAGTGTAGGATCATGTTGAATAATACAGTGAGATTATTACAGGGAGGCCAGGCTGGATGGGTCTCTGAGCAACCTGGTCTGTGGGAGGTGTCCCTGCCCATGGCAGGGAGATTGGAACTAGATGATCTTTAAGGTTCTTTTCAACCCAAACCATTCTATGATTCTATGATTATTGTTGCTAAATGCTGATATTTTAGTGGCAAACAAGGATGCAGATAACAATTATGCTCATTCCCCTAGGCCAGCCACTTCGGAGCCGGTGCAACCAGAACTGCAGCGGCAATTTCTGAGGTACGGGGGATTTCAGGGGGTTCCTTCTCAGGGGAACCATGTGTGAGCAGAGAGGAGCGGAGGGACTCCGCAGCTCTCAGGAGAGAGACTGACGCGGTGTGGGCATTGCCAGGGCAACGGCACCCTCACCCACACCCTCAGCTTTGAAAAGCGTCAGGGAGGGCAGCGACACGTCACACAGGGAGGTGCTACAGGTGCGTAAGTACCCCGAACAGCGTGCTGCAGTGGTGGGTGTGGGAGCCCGTGTGGCAG
>VXAV01009786.1:31361-43359 GCA_013399715.1 Alectura lathami
ACCATATTTAAAATAAAAAATATGATGAACAAATCCACTGTCTTGCTTCGGTCTCCTATTTATCAGGTCAACTGAAACAGAAAGGCTTCATGGGCAGCATACTGAAGTCCCAGAGGCTACACAGCTCCTTACGCATCCTTGTAACCACAGTAGATTTTAAGAAGTGAAATCAGTCCATAGGGAATTCTGCCCAGCCATCCTTAGCCAAAATGAAATTGGTTCTGTCACTGTAGGGAAATGGGAAGGAAGAATGTACAGAATGTCCAGCAGCTCTCAGCTAAGAACACAGATGTTTTCAGGGTCAAGAAGAAGTTTGTATGAAAATAGTAAAGGCAGTAAGTAACACAGTCTTAGACAAATGCGGAAATAAAAATTTTGCTTAGCATGAAAAAAAAAAAAACCCACAAAGGAAAAAAAAAACAACACAACCAAGTTTTTGGTAATCTAGTAGTTTCAACAGTTCTACTTAAAATCTAAAATCGTAAAAAAGCAGTAACAAGTAACTGCAGGAAGCAACCATTATTGGTTAAGGAAAGATCAGATGCATATAAACAATACAACTTGGCCACAAACATCTAAGGAAGACCTAGTAATTAGGACACTTAGTTTGAAAACTTCACTGCAGCATATTGAGCACAATGCCAAGAAAATTGCCTTTCTTCTTTTAAAAATATCTCTGGATGGATGTACAAATATTATGATACTCAAATACTTTGTTTTTTAAAAGCTTCGTTATAACCTCTAATGTCAGTGGATGTCATTAATATAACATTCTTTAGGTGACTGGTTTCAGAAATGGCTAAAATGTGAGACTATACAAACCGAAATACCAAAATCATTAACAGAAGTTCTACAGAGGTATTTTTATTAACCCAATACTAGGTTAATCCAAATTACTCCAGACAAAGAAAGCACCTTTTATTGATAGAAGTAGGGATGGGGCAAGTCTTATTACATAAAAAGTTCCATCAGAATTTACACTTTAAAAATATTATAAATTATTGACAGTGGCAACATTGTACTTTCTCAATTTATCTCTTCAGCATGCAATATTTTATCTGTTTTCAATGGCCTGAAAAACTGGGGGGCGGGGTCGTTAATCAGGGAAATTTTAAAAAGTAGACATTCACTAATCTAAAACAGCTCCAAAATTCTTCAAAAAAAAAAAATAGCAATTAGATGATAAGTCCTCAGAATAAAAGCTTCTCTCATAACAGACTAAAATACCTGTAATAATAATGTCCCTTTAAGAAGCAAGAAAAATACATTACACCAAAATTCAGAGCAAGAAAACCACACAAATCATAATAATAAGCTTAATATTTGCAAAAAGCTTTTCATTCATAGGCCTCACAGCATTTCAAAACACTGCATCTCCATCTTTAATATTTATTATTTAAATGTGTCATTCCTTCTCTCTGCAAAGTTCAGAATTTAAAAAAAAAAAATTCCCTGCAATTTAAAATATATAGATATACTGGATCATACTTTTTAGATAGAACAGCTTTGGATTTTCCAATTTCCTGGACAGCTTTAATCTGGAAAAATGACAGTTCCTCAGCTTCCTGTTTATTGCGAAATATTTCCATATCAAGAAGGCGTAAATTTCTGAAACGGAGAAAAACAATATAACGTGAATATTTTAGGAGCATATTCATTGTACCTTGCTATTTGTTTTCTTGTTTACAGAAAACTTAATTTCATACTTCATGTTTCAAATGTAATGTTATTTTAAACACTTTAATTTTATTTTCAGAAATCAGTATCTATTACTTCAGAAACACCAAATGTACACTTCAGTACTGTCTGTACACACGATGTTAAATTGAAGTAGTAATCACTGTATGTGAGTATATTAAGAAGTATTTTCAGAATCAGTGTTTGTGTATATGTTACTCATTATAAACAGGATCAAACATTAAAACTTCTGAATGTTTTAAATAGCATTCTTTCCTAAGACTCAATGGATTTTTAAAAATATTATGAAATAATGTAGGAATAAATAAATAAAATAGCTATCTAAACCTGGCTTGGAAATTCTTTTTGGTACTTCTATTTTTTTAAAGAAATAGCTGAATTTTGTCTGCTCCTTGGCAGATACAACAAAAAGAACACCCCTGGCAACTCATTACAGGACGACAGGTCAGGTCACTGTCTTTCCTATCACCGGTCAAGAGATGAGCAAGCAGGTGGAAATCTTAAAATATCACCATCCATTATTTCCTTACACAGATTCTGAAATCACTGAGCACCTGAAAACCTAAGAGATAAAGATAACTTACTTAAATGAAGTCTCCCATAAGGTCAGAATAGCTAGCATTGAAGGATTTATTGCGTGCAAATTTTCTTTTATGTAACTGTATGCTGACATGAAAGACCTGTTCCAAGGTTTGGGGACTACTTCTAACCTAAAAAACAAAACAAAAATACACACAAAAAGGAACAGTAGGATGAATGCAGCTGTTCTAAGAATCAAAATATATCAAATACATCAAAGTAAATTTACTTTAATTGCTTTCTGTCTCAGAAAGCTTATATAGATAGCTTAGATAGCTCAGGAGATCAGTCTGGCTTTCTGTTCATTATTCAGATATTAAAAATACTGTCTTCAAATACTGGCCAATGTATATTAAAAAAAAAAAAAAAAAAAAGGAGAGAAAAAGAGAGAGATCTGCAGCCTATTCATGGCGCCTTATATTCAGAAAGTAATAAAATTATCATACATATACATTTAGTCAACGAATACATACACAATTTTCTACAGTTTGCTGTATCTGTGTTTACACATCACATTCAATTGGTTAAAACTCATGACTATAGAGCCTTTTCATAAATCCACTTGGACAGCTTTCAAATTTTTACTGTGGTATTTTTTTTTAATATACTCAAAGGTTTTCTTTTTTTTTTTTTTCTTTAAAAACTTAAACATGGTCTTTTGCCATGTTCTACCAACAGCTGAATTCTAATATTTAAATATTTAAGAAATATATATTGCAACCTTTACGATTTTTGTTGTAACTCAGACTACACATTTGTATCTACAGCTTTTCAGTAAGGATTGCATGGCCTCAGTCAGGAACCAATGGCAGAACTATTTTGGATAGATGGAACCATACCATATGTCCTCCACTGCTTGTAACTGTTTACATGTCTTTCTGAGTGTTGTGATACCACCAAACGGAGTATGACACTTCTGTCTCAGATCTTTCTACCTCTCATCAAATCTCAGACTGATAACATGTTTCCAAGGAAAGGAAAAGGTTATATGGAGATGTGATTATGCAGGCTTCACCTCAGAGAACTATGGGTCTAGATGAATAACTTCCATTTCTTCTTTAAGTGGTCTCTGCATATTCCCATCATGAAATAACCTTCTTAATGGAACTGTCTTGAAAGGATAGTAGGAACGAAGGCATAATTACAGCCTAAAATGATGTTCTGTCATACTGAGCACCAGGCTTGGACATTGAATCTATTGAGTGTGCCCTTGTGGCCAATAAGGCCAATGGTATCCTGGGGTGCATTAAAAAGAGTTGGTCCAGCAAGGCAAGGGAGGTTCTCCTCCCGCTCTACTCTGCCCTGGTGAGGCCACATCTGGAGTACTGTGTCAAGCTCTGGGCTCCCAGTTTCAAGAGGGAACTACTGGAGAGAGTCCAGCAGAGGGCTACAAGGATGATGAGGGGCCTGGAGCATCTGAGAGACCTGGGACTGTTTAGCCTGGAGGAGAGAAGACTGAAAGCAAATCTTATCAGTGCTGCCAAATATCTAAAGGGCGGGTGTCAGGCGGATGGGGCCAGGCTCTTTTTGCTGGTGCCCAGCAACAGGACAAGGGGCAATGGGCACAAGCTGGAACGCAGGAAGTTCCATCAGAACACGAGAAAAACTTTCTTTCTACGAGGGTGACAGAGCACTGGGACAGGCTGCCCAGAAAGGTTGTGGGGTCTCCTTCTCTGGAGATATTCAAAACTCACCTGGACACTTTCCTCTGTAACCTGCTGTAGGGAACCTGCTTTAGGAGGGGATTGGACTGGATGACCTAACCGAATTGTAGGAGTTGGAAGGGACCTCTAGAGAGGTATTTCCTAAATCTGCATATGAAACTTTCTGCAAACTGCACGAGCAAGGAACAAGAAGAGATTAAGTTATCTAAAGCATAACTTGGTTAACACTGTAAGGAATTAAGTCAATTCTCCCAAAAGTGTTCAACTAACCACTAGAAATCTGACACCTTGAAATCAGTAGCACCCTAAGCTTTTGCCAGTAAAAAAATTTTGACATTGAACATTCTGCTACCACAAACAATCAGAAGTACCACTGAGCAAACCAGCAACCACCTCACACTTAGGGCAATTTCTAATTAACAGCTTAGCCATTCCCCCATACGAGCATCTTGACAAGCCTCCTTCAACTGTTTTTTTTTTAACTGCGTGCTTAGTTGCATGTAGGCAGTTTTTGACTGACATTATCTTAGCCACTTTGATTCAAACACAATCCAGGCACTACTGCAGTATGACATGGCAGGAATTAGAGTGCTCCAGCAGGTATTCCCACAAAAATTTAACTGCCAAAATTAGACAAACATTAACTGTATGAGAAGGAATACCATTAGGTTCTCAAACAGCAGTGATGATTTTTGCCTAGTATTTAATGAACAACTGACATAAAAATTTCTACACATATTTCACCTTTCACCAAGAATTTACTTTCACAGAAAAAAAAATAAATAAATACTTGATGCGACTTAAAAGTGAAATATCATAGAAAAACAGTAACAAGTGATGGAAAGAAAATGACCTCAGTTCCATGTGTAGACAATTGTAACCTCAGTTTACAAGATATTGAAGACTTTTTAGTTCCAACAGACTAGCAGCTTTCCAAGGGAAAAATCAGAAACATTCCTGACAAATAGCTCATGTTTGTAATACTTCTGTTCCAGTCTTCATAGTGAAAAAGACAAATTCTGATATTAAACTTTTATCCATTTCCCAATGAATCAGTATTCTACAGGAGATTGAAAAAGTGGCTTTAGGAAGTTAAAGAACTTGAAGTTTTTCCACATCTATCTGACATATTTCTCTAGATGAAAGTATTGTATTTCAAGTACTGTTGTTAATAGAATAAAACTGTTTTACCATTGATTATTCTAGGAGGATAATTTTATACTTTGAGTCTGGTATGTAAGTGCGTGACATAAGCTTATCTAAAAAGTACAGTGACATCCTACAAAATGGCAGTTCCTAGGAGACATGGAAGATCTACAGAGTTAGAAATTGTAGGATGGCCTCATATCCAGGGGACAGAGTAACAACAAATTCATCATACATTATTTCTCTTTTCAAGACACAAATTCCCTAAGTAATAACTTCTATATACTCTAATGATTGCCTTTTGGTTTTTAAAAGCATATACCTCAAACTGCAAGCCAGAAGCATTATTAATAACACAACCTTTTCTGATTTTAAAAGCACTCAGTAATGCTGCCCCCAAAGCAGAGGCTGGTTCTGTTTCTGCAGTATTCGTAAGATTTCATATACCTACAAGGCAAATTTACTTACCAGTTCTGGCCTTTACCTACGGAAGAGGCGCACCTTTAATTTCAAATCTCAGTAAGAGTTAAAATATGTTCTAGAAAAGTTGATACTAGGCTGATCCACACTAGGCAGATGCATGATCCTTGGAGTAGTACTGTACTTCCTTTCAGTAGACTGCAGACTTTTTAAGGTAAGTGTGAATGGAGATAGTCTTTAAACAAAAGGCACATCTATCCACTAGAGTATGGAGGTTGCTAAATACAGGAAAACCCAGCCAGAAGAAATAGGCATCTATTAGTTCTTTTACTACATACTGCTTAATTGCTGAGAGAAACTAAAAGTATGTATTAATTACATTCTTAAACCCATATGTTTTGAGCTAAAATGTAACAACCTGTAAAACAAGACAGAGCTTCAGTGAAATCAGTGCAGACTATGGCATTGCTCCATTGAATACAATGCAATTTCTACACATGGATTTGACCTGCTACATCCTATTTTCAAATGCTGTGGGATTAAATGTGGGACTTCTTACCAGTTAAGTACTGCAAAACAAAAATAAATCCTAACAATTATTCAAGGTAGATGAATATTCTTCAAGGTTTTTCCAAAGATGTTATATAATCATTACTTGAATTGAGATAAATAAAGCTACATCTTATTTACTCTTACTGTTTTGTGCAGCGCTCAACTTGACACTGAGTAACACTACCAAGGTTATTCCTTACTCTTGCTATTCTATCCCACTACTCTCTAGTCAGTGTTTTTGAATATATGTATTTTCTTACTCTGCACGATGAGGTAAAAGAGAATCTTTCTTCTCGTCTTCATCTTTTTCTCTGGTGTCTCTTAAAACAAAGTCAACTGAGAAAGGTGTAAAAAAAAAAAAAAAAAAAAAAAGCTTAGCAAAGAAATAAAGATAAGCAAAATTTCCAAATGGACAGCTCATTGAGATGAATGGTTTTACTTGGATATACGTGAAAAGATACTTAGTAAAAAGTTAAGCTATTAAACAGAAGTTTACAAAATAAAATAATGTCTTCAAAATGTTGAAAGATCAAAAAAACCTGAATAGTATTAGCTCACACTATCAAAATAGTAAGAAAAACGGCATATTCTTCTTATCAAAATGCGCCCCGAACATCAAGCGGAGCACTTTATATGGCATGGTAGCTCCAGCAGTGACAAGTGCTTGAAAACAAACATTTCTGAGTATCAGCAACTTAGGATAAACAAAGAGTAAAATACTAGAAATCTACCTATAGCCTTTTTTACACTCAGAAAATAGTCTTCTTTCATTTCATCAGTCAGCGAATGTATACTTTCATCAAGTGCTTTCAGATGCTGTGGAATTAAAGTTAAGATGTGCTGTCGCCATGATTCATCCAATGGGGCTACATTTGCTGTATCAATTCCATGGCGAATGTAATAATAGTATTTCTGCAGGATAGAAGAACGCATTGGTTAGTCCAGTACAACATAGTAATTGCTAGTGCAGGTTTCACTGAGACATGGGCTTATTTAGTAAAAATAAATGTAATCAGTGCTAAATGCTTTTTTGTTTTCACAATTCTGTCATTGTATCACTCATCTTGTCATTATTTACAATAAATAACTGGCATTGATTTAAATTTAATATTCTTGAAAATAGTCTTTACCTACCATAATATCTTTCTCTATTGGCGTAGAAGAATCTGCTCCTGGAGGCTGGGTTCCATCAAAGGTTTCTTCTGTAAGGTCTTCCTGCCTGGCACAGAAACAAAACAAACAAACTAGTACAGATACATTTTACTGGCATAAGTAACACATAGCCCTCCCACATGTCAACTGTGAATAGGCAAAACAACAAAAAAAAGTAATTGGCAAAACTTGACAAAGAACACAAGATGTTCTGATTCAAAAAGAACACGTAAGCATCCAATCAAGTTCGCAGTCGACCTGCTAAGGTTCAGCTTTTAAAGTCAGTGATACAGTTCATACTCATATACATGACTTTCTTTTGATTCGTAATCTCCAAATTTTTGAAATTATCTAAAAAATTTGTTCATCTATCAAAAAGGAAGAGTAAATTTTTCAAAGATAAGGAAACTCACAATATGTTAACCAGAGCACTTCTGAAATGTTCCTGTTTTTTTTTCAGATAACTGCTGCTCTGCGATTTAGAAGTTGATGGTCCAGCTTTGTTATCTCTAGAATCCTGTATCTTGAGTCTCTCGCATCTTGCTTTCCAATATTCTCCTTGCAGAGAGAATATTTTGAAATTAAGTTAAAAAAAAAAAAAAAGTTCAAAATACATTGCACATATGCTTACATTTCTGAAAGATTTTCTTTAGCTACTGTTAACCTTACCAGGTGCAAACTCATTTTTTACAGTAAACTGCTCTGACTCATCATCCTGGTCTTTCCTTGGATGGAATGAAGGACAAGTCTGCTGCCATGACGGCTTAGACCTTGCCTGGAACAAATATTTTATATTTTAGTTTTACACTTGTTGTAGGTGCTACTAGCACTTCAACACATTTTAAACATAATAAACAAATAAATAAAGACATGGCCTAATATAAAGCAGGAACAAGGCAGCATAAAAATAATACAGTAAACTACTACTTATATGTTGTCCTCACTTTCAAAATATCCAGTCCATAAGAGATGAGCATATTAAATTTATATGCAAACATTCATATTCTCTCCAGTTTTATACTTTAAATATCTACAAATTTGCTCAAATACTTTTTCAATGTTTTAAAAATATCGAAAAAAATCCAAATATTGAAATATGAATAATGCTCTGCATGCTGATATATAGTGCAGAGAGAATATACATGATTACACTTCAGCATCTATCTGAATGGTTTTTACATAACCATGCAGTGTACATACTGGTAAAATGAAAATGAAAACTTATAAAAAAAAAAAAAAAAAATAAAAACTACCTGAGGCAACTGTGGTAGTAAGTTCACTGTTTTCTTTCTCTTTGCAAGCTTCCCTTTGCCACCTGGACTGGCCTTGGAAAAAATTACAAACATTTTAAGTACTATTTATATCAGACTTCTGGGAATACTTACACTTGTAAGCAAGCTATAATTCCATTTTCACCCCTTATACAATAATTTTTATATGTACAATTTCATATCACAGCTCTGAAAAATTAATTTTAAGCTGGGAAGCATTTAAGGTACATTTTTGCCAAGACACACACTAAAGCATTAAAAGATACCAAGAGATAATACAAATACACAATTAGGTTTCTCATTCAGGTTCAGTCAGCATGTTTAAAAAACCAACAACCAAAAAAAAAACACAGACCCACCACCACCAACAAAAACACAAAACGGGTCCTTTATCCTAAACCATACGCTGCCATTCAGGAGTGCCCAGTATTCCCTGCCTTTCCACGAGGCCGACTCCTCAGCACCTGACACAAATGCCGTCTGTCCAAAAGCCCCCTCTGACCATGCCCAGAATTCTGGACAGCATGTTTTAGCACAGCACCTCACTGTAAGCAAACCAGTCAGTCTAGTCACGTAGAACTGGACCACACGAGTGCCTTTGGCTATCCTTCCATTTGTCCTCTGCTTCAGCCTGACACCAACGCCCCGGCACTGCCCACACTGCCTCTCTTCATGCAACTGCACTTGCAGTAGCACTCTGAATCCATGCTACCGCTGACCTATTTTTGCTTTGTTTCTTATGCAAAGGTTGTGGAACAGAGAAAAGGTAGAAGCAGAGAAAGTCTGTGCAGACAAATCTGACCTACCCTTAAACAAGTTGGGTTGCAGTACAGTTGCTGCACCATAGATTAGGTACTTAAGTATTTATACAAACCTTGCAGTGAAGGATAAAATGTAGCAATTTCCAAGCAAGCCAAAAATAAATAAATAAATTAATTAAAAATTAAAAAAATCAAACTAGGCTCCAAAGAAAACCTCTGTCAAAACACAGGAATTTGACAGAGTGACAAAGCATGTACAGACACACACACATCAGTTATTAGCAGTCCCTTCATAAGCCAACTGGCTGTGCAAATACGTGGGCCGTCTTGTGACAGAGGAGCAAACGGCCCAGCTCTAGGCAGTTCCCCTGAACAGGATGGGGAGAAACTCCTGGACCACCATAAGCTGCAAGCAGTGGGAGTAAGGCAACAAAAATGTATCCCACTTCAAAAACAACAGCACTACTGTTTCACAGAATCACAGAACTGTAGGGGTTGGAAGGAGCCTCTGGAGATCACCCAGTCCAACGCCCTGCTAGAGCAGGTTCCCTACAGCAGGTGGCACAGGAAAGCATCCAGGCGGGTTTTGAATACCTCCAGAGAAGGAGACCCCACAACCTCTCTGGGCAGCTTGTCCCAGTGCTCTGTCACCCACAAAGTAAAGAAAAAATCCATCCCTTCCTTCCCTCCCTAGAAGGGATTCAACACATTTAGCTTCATCTTGAATAGAGAACAAAATGCCTGGTCCATAAGAGTACTAAAACACCAAGCAGGCAGATACTGGCATTTTTAATCTACCTTTTCGGCTGTCACAGAAGAGGTGACTAAAGACTTTGCCACAATAACCACCTCTCTCTTTCAATACTCACCAGTCTATCATCCTGCTAGGCAGGGTACACATGCAAGGTTTTTCACACACTATAGATCAGCGAAACTCTACCAGCCCTACCAGTCTTCTAGTCCAGAATGACAAAGATGGGGGAAGGGAAAAGCAGTATTGTAAGCGATAGAGAAAAATGTACATGACAAGTGTGCTTTTTTCTGGTAATTGAAGCAGTTGTTAGTCTACTGGACAAATATGAATTGTTTTATTTCTCTGTCATCTCATGCATTCAACAGCAAAAAGATCCATACCGCACACTGCGTAATGGCTACTAGCCTTTCGCACTACTAACGCAAATACATCTCCCAACAGTGAGCCTGCACCGCGACACAAAACAACTCCTCACCAAGGTGAGAAGCCTACGGGCCTCAGCGCAGCCCACAGACAGAGTTTGTGTTGGTTTGAATGTGGCTTTATACAGCCACACGGTCATAGAATCATAGGAAAAAATAGGCTGAAGAGGACTTTGGGTTATGCAGTCTCCTGCTCAAAGCTGCACTAATTACAAGAAGTTAGGCCAGGTTGCTCAGGGCCTTGTCCAGATGAGACCTGAAGCTCTCTAAAGGCACTGCCTCTCTGGGCAACTTCCTCCACTGCTTTGTCAGTGAAGAAGAACATCATGCTTGCACATGGCCAGAAGTCAAGCCCGTGCCGACTTGAGACCATCACTTCTCCTTGGTACGGAGCACAGACAGGGATCTGGCACCACCTTCTCTCCACGTGATGAGATGGGAATTTAGAGCTCATTGATCCCCTAGTCCAGACCCTAATGCAAGATGGGGAATGCTGTCTACTATCCTCTGAAGGGAATGGACAGCAAAAAAAAAAATAAAAATCTGTTGTATAGGAGAAAATGCTGTTGAACTCCCAGAAGAGTACTACTTCTTTCTTTCCATGACGAGGTCTACAGTCTTAATCCTTAAATTCCTGGCTAGGAACAATTAACGAAAAACAGGTTTTTTTTTTGTTTGTTTGTTTGTTTTTACAAATAATAGGAGTACAAAAATGAATAAGACTATATCCTGTCTTCATATGCAACATTACACAATTTGCTTTTTATTTTATTTTATTTTTTTTCTGAAAAACGTAAGATTCTGCACCATCGTTTGTAACTCTGAGGGTACTGGTAAGTCCAGTGTTGAGATTCTAACTTTCTGATGCTACGCTGTACACTTACTACTGGCAACAAGAGGTGCCAAAAAGAGACTCCCAGACAGTGAGGGCTGCCTCATATGGTTACGAGCATCCAACACACACCCTCTAATATGCACCTCAGAAGAAAAACACCCAATATAAGGGAAATTGGTGAACTTTTAATCCAACAAAGGAAGTTACGGATTTCACTTTAAATATCTCAGACATTTCATTAGAGAAGAACAAACCTCAAGGAAGACATCAGAAATAAAAGACAGTGAAAGCATAGGATTGTCTCACGTAACAGGAAAACACAACTGGAAGAGAGCAGGCTCTTCCTTACAATTACATCTACCAACTGCAAACCACCAGAGAAGTAATACAAATTAATATTGGTTCGTGCCCAGTAATTTAAAACCACATTCATAGTTGAAAGCTTTATTGGAACTAATCTTCAGCATTTAAGTTTCCTGTAGATCTGGAAATAAACTGATTTAATTAAGATCTCTTCATGACTCAAAAGAAAAAAAAAAAAAAAAAAGCTGATGACATAATGCTTTGCACCAAGCTAAAGTCCGTTTCCATGGCTTACAATGGGAGGCCAACTCCAAAACAGAACGTCTGCTTGTATGTGCACTGCTGAAGGAATCAAAGGAAACCGGAGCAGCAGCACGGACGGCGCTGCTCCGGACCAGGGCCGCGCGCCCTGCCGAGCCCGCGGCGCAGACGCCGCGCTGC
>VXAV01009786.1:67060-84518 GCA_013399715.1 Alectura lathami
TCCTCCTCCTCCTCCTCCTCCTCGTCCCGCGGCACCGCCGCCCCCTCCATCTGCGGGGACGCAGGGCCGGCAGGGTGTTTTGCGAGGGGAGCTGGAGCGGGGCCGCCCCTAGAGAGCCATTTTGTCCCGCCGCGTGGTTTCGAAGACCCGGCCTGAGGACACGGAATAGCCACAAGTGCGCTTTAGGAATAAGTAGGGCTTGGAGCTCTAAAATAGTTGCCAGTGGCTTGTTTGTCAAATTGATTTCCTCTGTGAGGCAGCCCGAACAGCTGCCCTAGAAACCTGCGGACGTCCATTTCATAACAGGTTTGCCGCAAAGGCAGGGACAGCAATGTGGTGTAAGCGCTTCAGAGCTTAAGTTTAATTTCAGCAGTGTGCAGTGGGAGTTGCTGGGTTAGCACTGGTTATGCCGTGGCATTGCCAGCGAAATGGGTAACTGCTGTGTGCTTGGTGAGTGCAGTGCCTAAGCCATGCTGTCCCAGCAAAGATGAGATTAAGACTGAAATAATACAAATAAAGAGGAGATCGGCAATGCGAGAAAACTGAAAGCAGTTCTGAAGACTTTGGACTATGTTCTAGCACACAGCTGGCACAGCAAGATGTATCTGCTGAGACCAAGAGCTGCTTTTCTATAACTGCAGCTCGCTTGACCTTCCACCTCAATTTTTGCGTTTTGAGCTGAGGAGGTTTTTGAACAAAAGAAGTCTGGTATCTTTACTGTCTCCTGCAGAGCTCTGCCACCCATGCAATGTTCCAACCTGTACCCTTCCTCCACTATAACAAGATTTCAAATAGGTTTGCTACAGAGAATAAAAATACAACATGTAGAAAAGATTGGTTTAGCTGGGAAGTGTTCTTTGTGCGGAATGAAAAGCAAGCAGCATTCCGAACATACCGAATGTTCCACAAGAGTAAAATTAAATGATGGCTGCAATTAAGATGTTTTAGGTTATTATAGCACATGGTGCCAAAAAGCAAATGACAGTGCTCATGTTTGTCTCCTTAGCTGTCTGTGTGTCCTCACAGCTCCTTTCAAGGCCAGGATTTGCTCTACTCGCTGCTGAAGTCCTAAGAACCAAATCAATACCAAAGATGCTCTGTGACAGGGCTGTATTGCTGTAGCTGTGGTTATCTGTTTATATAATGCCATAGAGACGTGTGGCACTTACAGAAGGCTGTAATTGGCAGGACTCCACCCTGAGGCCTTTGGAATTTTAATTGGATACAACACCACAGAGAATGACAAAGGGTGGAGACGGGGAACTACCGGTAGGGTGAAGGTTACAGCAGCACAGGGTCGTGAGCTGCGCTCATTACTGATGCATGCATCTGGTCATCAATTGCTATTTTTCAATTATCCCAAATGTGTTAGCTTCATAATTCCCATTCTTAACACTAACTTCTTCTCTTGCTTTCCTTAATTATCTATCCATTACAAATTTGGCTTTGTCACTATTTCTTCTTGGTCCATTTTTTGTTCGGCAAAGACGTGATGTACAGCTCCCGTTCAGAGCCGCAGGCCTTTCAGGAAGCAAACCTTTGGGAGGAAGCTCAGTGCCCTCCAGAAGTGCTGATTTCAACTCGGCCCTGTCAATGCTGGTACAACCTGGACTGAACAGACAGCAGCCTACCACTTCCAGCAGATAACTTGGCTGCTGGAGTGAAGGACAAGAGGCTGATGTTAAGAGCCACACAGATGAAAGCAGCAAATGGCTGAGCTTTCTTCTTTAACTCGTTTGTAGTAACTTCTTTCACAGGATTTTCACAAGGGAGTACCCTGATCCATAGCACCAAAAAAGCCTCAGAAAAACATGACACAAAAGAATGATCCCACCAAGCAATCAGTTAGCTCCTTGAGGCACAGCCATTCCACAGGGCAGTACATGCTTAAGGAATGCAACAGCACATGAAGAATGAAACCTTACCTGAGCGTCTTCGGTGTCCTGAATTTCAGATGCATGTCTTCTACATGTTGCCTCTGATACTGCAACCTTCAAGCATCAGCAGCAACTCTGCCTGCAAAGTGGGTGATCCTTGCACTGCAGGAAGTGCCCGCAGCTGTGTGCTTGGAGGAAAAGCATGGAGCTGGCATGCCAGAATACCACAGAGGGCAGGAAAGCCAAAAAATGTGCTGATTTGGTGCCTCTCAGATTATAGCATAAAGCTGCCTGTCTTAGGGGTGGTACTCCTGCACTTACTGGCACTGACTGTTGTTTCTCTCTGTAGGGATTAAAAAAACAAACAAAGAAACAAACAAACAAAAAAAAAAAAACCCACTACACTATAGCGAATACCCATGTCCCAAACACCTGTGAGAGCACCATGAGGTGATGCAACCTCACTGATCCCAAATGCTCAACTAAAACACGAAATACTCAAAGCACAATGCAACAGCCCCCCTAGCATCAGGATGCTATCTCCTACTGTATCTGCTGTGATCAGTTTTGGAAATGACCTACTCCTTGAATACAGACACTCCTCCATCCAACAAGAATTATCACAATTTTATTTAATATAAGCCATTTTTTAATATTTTTTTTGCCCGTGCCAAAATCTCTGCAAGGATGCCACCACATTCGCACATAGGGAATGAGTAACAAAAGGCAATCCTCAGTGCAACAGGCAAACAATCTCTGTATTTCACTTAGCAGAATTGCCTCAGTGTCACCTGGCACGAGCTTTGCACAAGCCCCAGTCTTCATACTGAGGGAAAAATGTGCAGTTGCTCAATACATGGCGCCAGTTATCACTGATCTGGATGAAACTGTCTTCAGAGTCTAAAATTGAGAACTATGACAGAGAACTGGCTCTGAAAGGTGTTCTCAAAGCCTCTCCTCTCCCCACAGCAGCTCCCCTTTAATGATTTAGGCTAGCTTGCATGGCATTTCTGCTAGAAGCAAGATACTGCGAAATTACTGCCTAGAAGTAATTACTGCAGAGAAAAAGTTTTAAAATAATAGAAATGTATTTCAAAATTGTAAAAAGCGTTCATGAAAACCGTAACATAGGAGAAGCAACAACTTGCCATCCAGAAACAACAGGCTGCTTGTGCCTCAAGAAGGTGAACCGTCACCCAAGTGCTAAAGGAAGATCAGTACCCCTCCCTGGAGCTAGCCCCATCTGTTACCAAAGTAAGAGGAAATCCTTAGTGGGAGGCACTGGCTTTTATGAAAGACAGAGAAGTATCTTTTTTTCCTGAAGATATTTTCGTATGAAATTACAGTGCTGTTCTGCGCTAAGCCACTGCCATAAAGTATTTTGCTGCCCATTCTGGTACTCCTTTCAAAAGCAGAGAGCCTTCTGTGAAGTGTGTTGACTGTAGTTATCTGCCGCCTTGTTTAATTTCTGATAGCCTTTGTCTCAAATGTATTTCTTGTTTAAATTCCATTGTATTTGGTGGAGAATGCTTCTTTTTTTCCCGCTACAAGCGATGGCTTGTAATATGCCAGACTCCATAGGCCACCGGAAGTCACTTAGAAAAGGTGATGTGAGAGAGTAATTTGTGATTTCTCTAGAAGTTTTAAACTGTAGCAGACGTTATGTTATGATACATTCAGAAGCACAATAAAAGAGTTGATTTCCAAAGGGGATTTTGTAAGAAGATTTATTTGAAGTGATTTCATGATGAAACATGGTCTTAAACAAAATAGAGATCAGTATGAAAATAAAATTATACACAGAAAAATCTTTTCCCCAAATGTTTTTGAATAGCAGGAAATACAACAGAGCAGTCCTGTATTCAACAGAGTAGTTAATTATGCGAATCTGTGAGCAGTCAAACATTACAGTACAGTCCTTGAAGCCAGGCACAACTAAATGCCCGTCACACTCTCAACACATTTCATATCCGCTCTCCCTGCCTCAAAGAAAAAAAGTGAAATGCGATGCAAGCTAAATGGAGAAAAGGACATACACTATCTTAATGCTTGAAGCACATTTTCCCCATTTAGTGTTTTGTGAAAGACATATACCAAATTCAGATGAAACAAATTAGTTTGTAGAAAGATAGAAAAACTTGGTATTGTATTTGATATACAGTCCTGTGAACACTTAACTGAAACATATGGAAAAGATTAAAAAATACACCACATGTGTTCTACTTAAAGCTTAGAAATAAATATGCACTCTATAGTCTCAGTGCCCGAAATTCTTTAAAAACAAAGAACTTGGTATAAAATCATATCAAGTAATCATCAAAAATGAGGGAGATGCGCCTATATACCTGTTAGATTCTGGATGCCTGCATCCCCACTACAAAAACTTGTAAAACTGTATGCGCTTTCAAACATGGTGAATAACCCAACCGTAGCCTAGCAAGGGCAAGAACACTGACCGACTTGGGGGTAGCAGTACTCCACGCCGTGTCCCTCAAGAACTTGCTTTTCTCCAAAGCATTGCCCTTCCATACGCGGTACCAACCCTTACAAGTATTCAGTCACTTATACAAAAAACAGCCTTGCTGATCAGGATTTGTGGATGCCCTCCAGGCTATGTCATTCAAAGGAAAAACAGAGTACGAAGAAAAAGCATCTTCCTAAGATATTTACTTAACATTATTGTAATTATTCTTCCTCCCTGCAATGCTGATAATAAACAGCAGTCTCCTGAGTGTTGCAGACTCATTGCAGAAAAATGTCCTGCTCTGTGGAACTATTGACCCATTACGGTCCAACATACTAAATGTCTTCTACTTGAAGTTTATGTGACACTCTTGTCACCTCAGTTACCATACTGAAGAAGAAAACTTGTAAGAAATTCTTATTTTGACTTTTATACCTGACTTGGATATCCAGTAGTCTTGGCTTTTTTTTTTTTTTTTTCCTTCTTCTTCTAGTAAAGAACCAGGTCTGCTTTTAGGTAGAGGACCAGTTCCTGAACTTCTCATCCTCTTGTCATTTTTTTTTCTCATAATGTCACTAGAGTGTGAATGAACTCAAGACCTGCATCAGCTTGGCCAAAGCTAACAAGATAATCAAGAATATTTTTATTACCATAAATAAGCTTTAGAAACTTCACATCAGTTCTGGAATGACAAAGAACTCATTGCAGAAATTCATGGTTCTTATGCAACCATAACACAAAACTCAACCATTTAAAATAAACTACATTTTCACACAGGTATATGTTGGGAGTTTGCCCCATCCCATTTAAAATGAAAGTTTAGTAGTGATGATTTAACTTCTTAACATACACTATTTATCTTGCCAAATGCAGCTAGTAATAAGCACAATAATTATTTGTAAAACCAATTAAAGAGGACTAATGTTACTTAGAAGCCTTCATTTTCCTGAGAGTGGTCCAAATAAAATAAATAATTAAATACAACAAGAAAAACAAACGCAGAAAACAGCTTTGATTGTGTGCTTTAGATTTTCAAAACCTAAAATAATTAGCCAAAACACGTCTTCCAGTGGTGGTAACGGTAATCTATTTCAGGATGAGTAGTCATTTTTCCTGGGTACATTATCATACCCTGATTTTCAAGCTAAAAGTATCCCCAGTGGTCAGCACAGCTCACTATTTGCAAAGTCTAGTCCTTTTCCTGTCCCTATTCTTTCAGTCATTTTCACTCTAGCACTGTTCCATGGCTCCATTTTATGTTATGTTTAAAATTACTCAGCTCGAACTTCTGACTGTAGTCAGTATGGCCACCAAATAAGATGTCTCAGCAAAGTCTTCTTTTATCGACCAGATTTATGTTAGATGAGTTTTTCTAACTATCAAATTGTAATTCTTCTGATTTAGAATGAGAGCTTTTGAACAGTCAATAGAACATGTGAGGAGCTGCTTGAATTGCAACTAACAGGCAATGGAGACGTGAAATGTCTTTTGGACAAAACCAGTTGAAGGGCTGTATGACAAAGCCTCCATCTGTGGAAGGCACAGACCTTGCTATGACAATAAATCCCTGCCACTGTGATCTCTGCATCCACACTCACCTGTGTCCCCGTGAGGGCTTGAGCTTCCAGCCAACAGCCTGAAGCAGCCCACGGGATTTCGGCAATTCTGGTGATAGAAAATATTACAAGAAAAAGCCCCTGCCTCATTATGAGCTTTGCAAAACCAAAGTCAAAGGGTGTTTGACCCTTGGATACCTAATAAGTGGTCTGATTTCCAAATAACATCTAGTACTATTAATTATTGTTTTATGACTTGGATACAGGACTTGAAGGTATACTAAGTCAATTTGTGGACGACACTAAATTGGGAGGAGCTGTTGACTCCCTCAAGGGTACAGGCCTTGCAGAGGGATCTTGACAAATCAAAGGGCTGGGCAATCACCAACCCTATGAAGTTCAACAACAGCAAACGCCAGATTCTGAACGTGGGACAGGGCAACCCTGGCTACACATAGAAACAGGGAGTGAGAGGCTGGAGAGCTGCCCCACAGAAAGGAATCTGGGGGTTCTGACTGAGAGAAGTTGAATCTGAGCCAGCAGCGTGCCCTGGAGCCCAAAGGGCCAGCCGTGCCCAGGGGTGCATCAGGCCCAGCACTGCCAGCTGGGCGAGGGAAGGGATTGTCCCGCTCTGCTCTGCCCTGGTGCGGCCCCACCTCGAGCACTGGGTGCAGGTGTGGGTGCCACAATGTGAGAAGGACATAAAGCTATTGGAGAGCATCCAAAGGAGGGCTACAAAGATGGGGAAGGGTCTGGAGGGCAGGAGCTGTGAGGAGTGGCTGAGGTCCCTTGGTTTGCTCAGCCCAGAGCAGAGGAGGCTGAGGGGAGGCCTCATGGCGGCCTACGGCTCCCTCCCAGGGGAGCGGAGGGGCAGGCGCTGAGCTCTGCTCTCTGGGGACAGTGACAGGACCCGAGGGAAGGGCACGGAGCTGCGTCAGGGGAGGGGGAGGCTGGGGTTAGGAAAAGGTTCTGCCCCAGGGGGTGGTGGGCATGGAACAGGCTCCCCAGGGCAGTGGGCACGGCCCCGAGCTGCCGGAGCTCAAGGAGCGTTTGGACACCGCTCTCAGACACAGGGTTTGGGTGGTCCTGTGTGGAGCCAGGGGTTGGACTGGATGATGTGGGTGGGTCCCTTCCAACTCAGGATATTCTGTAATTCTATGGTTCGATATTGGGTTAAGAGATGTTTTTTCTTCAGTCATTCACAACATAAGAGAAACTACGATCCCATGGACTCTTTGGACTGAAGGGAGCTGGCTCTTCTTGCAAAGGAGACTGGTCTAGTTCTTGATGGAAAAATAAACACCACCACAATCTCACTCTCATAATATAGTCGCAGTCAGTGTGGGTGGTTAGCATTTGTCTTAGGGAGACTGAAGGACTATGTGCAATTAAACGGGAGAGGATGGCCAGCTTCTGGAAAGCAGCCCAGCTTTCCAAGGGAGACCAGAGTCCTATGGAGTTTTGTAGGTCTGTACATTTAAAAACTGATTATGTTAATGCCAGCACAAAACTATGTTAAATTAGTGGAATATACCTCCTGAGCAAGAAACATAGCTTGGCTCCATTTCACATTCACCATAACTGTAAGAAATTTATCAGAATACATCTATACTTAATTTGTTTTTCACAATTACATTTACAATGCAATCTGGCTGCATTTGGCACATAAAGGAAATAAGTTCAAAATTCCAATTATCGATTTAGAAGGGGGCTAATTGATGAGTGTAGAAATTTTTTCACATAGTCCTCAGGAGGTATTTTAATTGCATTTAGAATACATACAGCTACCACACTTGGTTGTTGCCATTCCAGAGGAGTCCTTGACTGTCATCATTTTACATACAGTCAGGAGGAGTCTTTCTAAGCAGCGACAAGAGTCATTACAGTGTCACTGATTTTAAAAAGAACACTCAGTCATGAGTTTACCTTAAAATACCTATGGCATAACATGGCTCTGAGCAAAGTCTACGAAGTAGAGCCCTAAATGAGACTTCAACCTTCCCGATCCCTTTTCATTACAGTAAAATTATTTTAGAAAACTCGAGAAATGTTTCAATAAAACCCTTTTTCACAGCAATAAACATATGAAATATTAGAAGTCTAGTGCATATGCACCAGTCTGAACCAAAACAGCACTGTGAAGCTAATGGTCTGTTTGAAAGAAATGCAAAAAATAAACCAACACACACTGTGAAAACTGTGTGTTTATATGACCAGCTTTATAATTTTGCATATTAGTAGCAAAAGTGGGTCATAAAAAGGCTCTTACCTTTACTGGATTTACAAGAAAGTTATCCCCCCTCTACTATTTACCTAATGTACATTTATTTTCCCTGAAAGCAAGGAATTTCAAATTTAACAGTTTAAGCTCTTTTTTATTGTAAAATCTTCAAGCAAGAGGCTAGACTAGTCCCACAGCAGCCACTGTGATTGTGCTAATAATACTTCAAAGGTTTTTTACTTGCAGTTAGTGAACTAGTCAGCCCCTACTACTTCTGCAGTTCTATTTCTGACTGCACAGTAAAGCCAAAATGCAAACACTTTAAGAAGCCCGGTTCAAGTAACTACTCTGAAATTTTGCTTCAAGTTCAATTTCTTGGCTAGGGAGGAAGAGATGAGAAGGGGAAATAGCAGCAGTGGTTGAGTATTAATTCTTCAAGGTTAACATTAACACTTTTAAGGTTAAGCTTATAACCTTACGACTGGAGATCACACTTACTGCCTAATTCCCATTAGTGACAACAGGAATAAATTATTCCCCCTCCCTGGTATAACTTAGTTTCAATCACTGAAAAGAATTCACTTGCTTTACACAGGTTATGCAAACACAGCTACCACAGATTCCCCTTTTGTGAACAATTCCCTCAGTCCATAGACAGCGTGCCTGCAAATAGCTCCATAAACCTCTGCAGTAGTTAACACTGGAGTAACTCAGTTAGCATCTGCAATTAATACTGCTGAGATTACATTTAGCAGCCAGATGATACCACTGCTAATGCTTCTGAAGGAAGCTTTCTTGTTGTTGTGACTTTCAAAAAGATTAAAAATACATAGGAAGCCTCAAAACTGTTTTCTTTCCTATAATTTAAACTGAGCATACTGCCAGTCCACTGCTCTGGCAGTTTATCTCACGCCAGAAACTTTGTCTGATGTCCTGCCAGCACGCTGCTGCCTGGATTTTCAGTTTCCCTAAAGTTTACAGGGAACGCAGCATACACAGATAGATTTCACCCTAGATGCTCTCTAAGAAGTATTAACACCTTTTTATGATAGGTTCACAACATGGACAACAAAAATTATTTTTAAAAGCAAAAAGAAAGGGCAAATATATGATGAATACCGTGGAAAAACAGCAGGTGGGGAAAAGGTTTTTTTCTGGTCAGAATAGTGTTAAACTTGATTTTATTTTGGATTGAAGGACCACTTTCAATAGATAACCTGCAAGTTGCTGATGGTGTTAGATAACAGACAGCCGTCTCCTACCTGCTGCGGATGAAAACACCGACACCGCTACAGTAAATGCTTCTGGCTTGCAGATTCTGAATGGGTAACTGCTTGCTCCAGTAGGCACCACACCTCATAAATTCAATGATTACGAGCTTTCTCGGTGTATTCAGGAGTGTTTGGGTTAAGCTGCCTGGGGGTAGCACTAGGCATACGCAGCACATCCCGAGGGGAGGTGGGCATGGTCCCTGGGATGCTGGGCACCACGCAGGGGCAAAGACCTGCTGGCTGCTTTCTGGATAGTGATGCGTGGCTCAGCTTTCTGGCAGAGCAGTAAACATGGGCACCTCACTTCAACTCTTGTGGGTGCTTCTCCAGCCAGACTTCCTGTCTGATGGAGATGCTGCAGGTGAGGTCAGCACAAGTTCTCATTCATCATGCTGTAGCTGTAGGGAATCTTCTGTCTACTTCCTGCAGACTAGCTTCTTTCCTCCCTAAGTGGAAAGGTTCTTAGCACTGTCTGGAAAATATCTGAGGAGGAAGAGAGCTTTCAGAAATGCTTCTTTGTCTTTCTCTATTCTGGATCCTAGTGCCTGCACAGCATTGCATAAGGTGAAGTGCTGTGGTCACTGGTTGTAGTCATCTGCAGGACATGAAAGTTGGCTTTCACTTGGGACATGTTCAATGGAAATGGCTTCTCACATTGAAGGGAGAATATTCCACTTCATAGCCAAGAGATGTGGGGATCTGAGAGAGCTCAGGCTTCCTTTTCTATACATCTTCCCTGCTAATCTCTTCAGTGCAACAACATTGCCTGTATCACCACATATACTTGATCGTGTGCTCGAGGCAGCATGGGTGACTGTATTTGGGCAGCTACCTCATTACTTTCAAATAGCATTTTCTGAGAGTCCTCCAGGTGATGCTGGCAGCAAAGGAGCTAGAAGCAGCTTCTCCTCAGTCTGTCTGGGTCTTAATGCTACATGGACTCCAGATACTTTTTTTTTTTTTTTTTTCTTTTACAGCTGCCTCACTGGTGATCCTATTACATCTTTACTAACACTGGATCATCGTGACTGATTTCAATCAATTATTTATGTATCCATAAATACAGAATAAATGTGTGCAGTAAATATATTTAAATAAAAATTGACAAGATGCATTTATTGTTCTTTGATTTGTACAAAAGCATAACTTAAAGGCAGACTAGTATAAACTTACTTTGTGCCAAATATTTAAACTTTTCATTCCAAAGAGTTTCTGGTTCAAAACTTGTAGATACGGTTTCCACCTGGGAAATCTCCTTTTTAGACCACAGATAACACAGTATTGTAAAATCAAAATTCTTCAGTCCTTCAGCCAAGCAAAAGTTGCATTCTGCTTTGAGTTCCAGAGTCGTAGCTACTCAGTGAATGGATCATATGAAACATGAGCCATGCTGGAGTGACCTGATGAAAAATGAATTTGTTTACTGCTCATCTGTGTTCTGAAAAAAGATGTGCATTAGCATCTGTGACATGCAATTTTAGCAAAGGCTAATAAATATATGTCTAAAAGTAGGGAGACGTGTTTGGATTTTAATTTGCTAGTTCATACCAGCCAGAAGTAGTGCAAGAAAACCTATGTTACTTGAGTCCTAGATGTCATGCAGAAGCTCAATTATTCCTGAAATCAAAGAAGGCTTTCACTCTGATTTTGCAATTGGGTTTTCGTTTGCACGTGTAATGTTTGCTCAGGAAGCCTGAAGAGTTTCCTCAGTCTTTGCTGCCACCACCACAGCTGCACCTAGCTTTCCGACTTGGAGGGTGGAATGGCAGTTCTTGCTGATGCCACCTCTGCTGACGTTCAGCTCCATAGGAAAAACACTCCCCCAGGACCAAGCAGGATACCTCCCTGAGATGCCCTTTCAGGAGTCTCCAAAGTGAGAACGTTACATTTACTTCAGAGGCTACTTTTCCCACAAAATAGAGCGTGCTGTGCTTCAGTGCTATCAAGAGTGCTAGCACAAAGCTAGATTCATGTTCTTGTCATCCAGTATCCAAGTGCAACTTCCTGGAATTTAAAAAATGTGGATGCACTGTGTCACAGCAGCTGTACAAGACAGACTGCGCAGCTGCATTGCTGTTCCACAAGACCATCTGGAGGAAAGTACCAAAAACAGATGCAAGCAAGCCTTGTGTATTTCAGCAAAATTAAGCACAAAGAAATTGGTGTCCATGCAGTGTCTGATACACTATAAAACTCTTTCAAATAACATTTGATAAGAAAACTATTTATCAGTGAAAATGCAAGACACAAGGAACAGTTTACATCTTGTGGGAGTTCACTGATATGGGACAGTGGCATCATGACCAGTGGCTCACCTTGAAGTAGATTACTCATCGACTTCCAAACGAGCTAGTGTTTTGTGGTGCTGTACAAATAAAAAGTTGTGGGGAGCATATGAAATATCTGTATTAAACTCCACTGCATTAAGTTATTCAATGCATGAAAAATGACCCAGATGCATTTAAAATAAATGCATATTACAATATCACATATAGTATTATAAAATTATTACTTATGTGCACAGTCCTGATATCCACAGACATGGCACTGTGAAGAAAGCCTGGTTCCTAAGCATTTTTATAGATACTTGATAGTAATGCAGTTTGCTGTCAGTCAGATCATAATGTCCCTTCAACTTTGGTACATTCAGTGCAAAATACTTCTGGGAGTTTTTTACTCTTATAAAAATAAAAGGCATTTTTTTTTCCCTTGAGAGTGCTTAAAGAATAAACACTAGCAGAATGTCTGTTCAAGCATGGAAAGTGACAAAAACAGAAATAGCATTTTAGTTTGCTTGTTTCCTGTTTACACTCTAAGAAACATAATATAATGGACCTATAAAAATAAACAGAAGTCACTGTGTTAGAATTTTTTTCCTGATATGCTGTGATAAATTGCTAGATTCTTCTTGAAATAGTTTCCATGCAGTATAAAGCATAAAATCAGTCTTATTAAGTTATTAAGTTCGTTGTAACAGCTCATATCTTTTGTCATACACACCACTGGCAAACACATTTTCACAAACCTCCTTAATGCAAGCCATTGTTGTTTCATCCTTTGTTGCTCACTTTCCTTCCAATTCACTTCTGCCCAGGAACTTGAACTCTATGGTGCACCCCATGCAGGCACTCGTAGTCCTAGGCATATCAAGTTATCAAGTACTGGATATGCTGTTATAACACATGGCATAAAGTAATGTACCTTCATGAATATTCTAAAAAACAAAAACCAAAAGTCTACTGCATGATTTTTCACTAATTTACTGTGTAGGTGGGGGACTGAATGATCTCACACTTTGACTTTTCTATTCAGCAACCTTGGTGAAATGCAGTTTTCAGGTACATGTCAGCTTTGCAGTAGCCAGGATGACCACAACATGGGATCACTCGTTTCTTGTTTGCTCAGAACACAAACAGACGAAATTCGGCTGTCCTGAAAAAGCGCGGATTGCAAGACTCGTTTTTCCCTGCACTTCAGGCACACTCTAGATTCACTGTAGAGAATTCTGCCACTATCACAATGCTTTTTCATTGCTTCATAAGCTCTTTCATGGAACCTCATTATCTCAATTGCATCATGAAACAATTTTCCTCTAGGAAATCCAATACAAATGTTCACCCATTCTTCGAGAAGACAGATCCACAAAAGTCCAAAGAGCTGGGCACTGTGGTTTGTGTATCACTCAAGTCCAAAAGTACTTGTCTCTTCAACTGCTGTCAACAGTTTTTCATACAGCATAGAGAATGATGGATAAGGGGGAAGGTCCAGACGATTGAAACAAGTGTGAGCCCTGAGGGGAAAAAAAGAGGAGGCAAAGAAGTACATTATCTTAAAAGTTCAAAAGAAAATAGGCAGACTGATATGCACTTGCGAAGAGATGGCCAGAGAGTGTTCTTTCAGAAGACTTTGCTCTCAAAAGGTGTTCTCCAGCTGCACAAGTAGTGAGGTTTGATTTACTTTAATGTACATTTTTCTGATTAAAAAAGGCAGTAAAAAGCATTTATGATGGCATTTAGAAACATACTGATAGGTCAAAAGACATGGGATAAATTTTATCCATTAAATGTGCATGAGAAAAGAATGCTATAACGCGGTACAATTCAAGCAGTCTGTCATGAAACCTTGGCTTTAAATGTAGCTTATGAGAAGTATTTTCTTTTTCTGTACGGAAGATACTGAACACTGTACTTGTAAGATGGTCCATCACAGTATGGTAGATATGCATGAATTATTAGATTTGATGAAATATTAAACAATATGCTAGATGTTCAAGGAACCAATCCCACAGTAATAAAGGACAGACAAACTGGGTGCTCTTCCTTGCACATTTCCTCAGCAATGGATTGTGTTCCTGAGCAGCTGCTGCTCGTGCTGACTCCCACTGTCTGTGTATCTGGCCCCGCAAGTCGATGACCTTTTGAATAATGCTGTATGTAATTACACAGAACTACACAAGTAGCTATAACACACCCTCCTGCTTTCTTAAGAGGAAAACCACATGGCTGGTTTCTCTCTCGGTTTCCAAAGTCCATCTGCCTCAGTCTTCTGAGGCTTTGAACTGACTCTTGAGACCTCTTCCAGGGAATGAAACGGGAGATAATAAATGTTAGAATAATGGGTATAATTGCCTGGCCTCAGGGCAGGCTAAGGATGATACTTTCTAACATACTGTAGTGGATGAGCCTGTTCTAGAGAAATAGGTAGAGCCATGATAGGTTCTTGAAGAAAAAAAGATGGGAGGACAAGCTGGAGGAGGCATCTCTTCCAAAGCCTCACTTTAGACTGATTTTAGAAGACAAAAATCTTTCTGTATTTCAGCAGGTGTCTGTTTAGAAATACTTCATTCTTTTGTAACAAAACACATCTCACAGTTATTTAAACAGAATGCAACTCACAAACTTCTCCTGCAGTGACCTACCCTTTACGGCCTATACTAAGTACAAATGTAACAAGAATGGAAGGACTGAACCAGAACCTTCCTCGGAGCAAACACAACTCCTCACTTAACCTAACCATTCCCAGAAGCCCAAGTGTCTACAACAGATCTGTAATAAGTTTACTCTGAGCCAGAAAGTGGTGCCTTCCCCTGCTGTTTGAAGTGGCTGTCAACTCCCAGCTATGGGGATGGAATATGAGTTAGTTAATCTCCCTTTGAAGGCCCCTTCCAATTCAGATGATTCTATGATTCTGTCATCTTGCCTATTAAACACATGAGACCATTACAAACCCTCACTGAAGGTGAAACTCAGCAGTCTTACAGTGTCATAATTGTATCAGGTTGAAGAAATGCATACACAGTAAAGAAGGTCACTCTATCATTATGAACAGTCCAAACATCAAATATGCAATTACCTAAAAAAACTTCTTGAATTTTACACCCCTAAATACAGTATGCTTGAAAGTACACTGCTAGTATATGCTGTATGGTGGAGAGAGCATTTCCCTAGCCTGCACTCCAGTAGCTGATACAAATTTCTTCACCCTGCCATTCCAGTAAGGCTATTGGAGGAAAGCTTTCCTTGTCCTTGTGTAAGGCAAACCTTTTCAAAAACAAAGTAAAAGAGTAATTTTTTTTTTTTTAATAGAAACTTCCACTTAGAAAAAAGAGGCTGATTTAGACCCAGTAGCAAATGGGCAAACAGAGCAAGGTGTCTGGAAGGGCTCAGAGATCATGGGTTCAAAGTAGATTGTGGAGGAATCTTAGGCAATCTGCAGCCTAACCACAGGCTTCTGCTGCATGGGGCTGGCAACCACTCATTAGAAGTATGGATCATGCTGTGTAGGCTGTAAAGCCACAAGTTGCAAAAGACATAGTATATAATTAGCAAAGGTTTAACAGTAATTTGGCACATTATTTACATTTATTAGGAGAATTAAGTTTTATCTTAATTTTGAGGGCAATTTTGAAAACATAATCACTGACTTTGAAAAACCAAGCCATTAAAAAAGACAAAAACTTAAGATCTTGGTCTACTGAGGGAACATATGCCTTTCTCACCCTCACAAGAAACTTTTTAAGCCTTTGGGAAGAACTTTTTTTTTCCCCCTCTGGACAGCATTTTCACATTTTAACATCTCAAACCATGTGGGCACTAGGTGTCCATGTTCCTGGACTCACATTTGAGGACAACATGAAAACGTCTTGGTTCCTGGAGTCTAAATTCCCAGTTAATCTCCATTTCATCGCAATTTGAACAGTGTTGAAGTAGTAAAATAGAGTGACTTAGGGTTAAAGTCCAGCAGTAAGATGTACACTATTTGCATGTGAATCATCACATGCCTTATCACTAGCTCTTATGAACAGCAATGAAAGTTACCTGGAGCACAGCAATTTCTCAGCAAGTGAGTGAGTGAACTGAAAGAATATTCAACAGTCCCTCTGTTGATTTACTGTAATATACAACACAATGTGAAAGAAGGGAGTGGAAGTGATAGCAGGGATAGCAATAGTTAAGCTAAACTCATAATGATGAATCTTTTCAGGGCCTTCTACATGCTACCGACTTACTACCATGGAAGAAATTGATACAAGCTAAGCAACCTGACATGCCTCACAGAAATCGCACTATTTTGATTCAGCAGAACTGATTACACAGCAATCAGAATAGTATAAACTACATAAACATCACATGAATATTTTGTGTTTATATTCGCAGACACTTGGACCACAGTCACATACCTAGGCAGCTGTATTTGTTGCCTTCTGTGTCTCAAAATAAGGACGAAGAAATGGGGACAGATATTTTTGTGTGCTTTTAGCTATGTAGTACTTGTTTTAGAAACAGAGGGAAAAAGTCCACTGACCTTCTGAACCCTAGCTTTTGCCATGGGTTCATGCCAAGCATTACCAGATTTTACAAGCACTCCTACTGAAATCAAAAGGGCAATTTGCAAGTCTAACACTGCTACAAGTGAGTGATGGTGCCTGAACACAAACGCGTTGGTTATCTCCGAATCAGCAAGAGTCAAAGCGTCCTAGGGCAGCATTCTCAGCAGATCCAGCAATGTGTTTACACATAGGGCTTGTTTGGAAACCTTTCCAAAGTTTGCTATTCAGGGTCCCTGTTAACAATGCCTTACCTCCCAGCCAGTACTACTTGCTGGTTGCACAGTAAGACTGAAGCTGGTGAAACTCAGGCTGAAGCCTGAGCCTACACAGGAACTGGACATTTAAAAATGCAAATACAGCTTTCTGCTTAGGGCTTAGTCCACTTACGTGTAAACGTGGAACAGCATTTATTTTTTATGAGATCAAAGTTCCACATATGAATGCCAGGAATTGCCAGCTCACAACTGATGCTTGTCATACACGGTTGTTTATTTTAACAAACAACTTGTAGTGTCGGATTATTTTACCTTTCACACTTGTAAAAGTATGTTAAAAGCTATCTACAGAGACAGGAATGATTTTTTTTTGTAAACAAGTGAATCATAAATTAAACTTCAAGTGTATGATTCTCCATAATGTGAAGAGCTGGCATTTCCCCCTTATGAGCTGAACTGAATGCGGTAGTTTACGTTCTCAACACATTGCTCCATGTTGCTCTACAGGAAGTAGTTTAATTCTGCAGATTATTACAATCAGGACTCTGCATAACCTTTTCAGAGGAAATTCTGATCATCCTGTTCAGGCATGTCCTGACCTTTTCCACACTGCAGTCTGTGCTTGTTAGAACCAGGAATTTCAGCATTAGAAAACACACAGATAGGCTTTACAACAAAATATAAGACACTGAAGACAGAAATAATTAAAAAAGAAAATTAAAGCTTTTTCTTTTTCAATAGATACAGAACTAGTCAATAGGCCATTTGTAATAAACTATAAGGTAGGGCTTATCTGACTATAAGGTATTATTAAGCTCCCAAAGGATATTAGAGTATTTGGTTTGAAATATCCATTTCCAGAATTTGCTTATCTCACACTGTAAGCTGGCAAGACAGCTTTTTTTAAAGTCCACCTGCTGTGTCTGTGGATCTCACAGTGCCATTTCTGTTTCTTTGACTTTCTCTGTGTCGTTCAAATGGTCCTGCAGGCAGAAGCGAACCCAAGAGATGTCCCTGCCTCTGAC
>VXAV01009786.1:84662-117108 GCA_013399715.1 Alectura lathami
ATTTAATCAAACAAAATATAACAAAATCAAGTTTAGAAGTGATTATTATTCTAATATAATTTTCCATTGAAAATGCATTAAAATATAGATGTCAGCCACAGTTACATTGCTTTGTCCATCTTGTGAAAAAAAATTGAATTCAAAGAAAAATGCATGACAATGGAACAATGGGAAAATACACTTCTGTGCAGAGCAAAGTATATTTGCATATCCACTTTAAGTTTATCTGTCATCCCAGTGACTAATATTCCAGAGTACCTCTATTAACTAGTACTGACATAACTAATGCAATTTTTACACACAGTTGTACCTTGGAAGGGCAGTGATCTTCCCCCACTTCTCTACGCAGAATCTTCTTGGACCATTGCTCCCCCTTAGAGAGGCAAATCCTTCGTAAGGTATGCTGGACGTGCCTGTAACAAACTGTCGGCACAAACACAGCATCAAGGATACTAGATACGCAGATGGTGCAGGTTAGGAATTTATTTATATCAGCACACCCACTGAAGTCCAAATGCTTATGTAAAAGCATTTTGCAAAATAAGGAAATTTGTGAGACACAAGTAATAAACGCTGTTTTAAAAGCAGGATAAAGGAAAACAGGTTGTTTCCTGATACGGCTCTAAAGAGACAACTTCCCAGATCAATTTCCTTCAAAGGGTTCTCTTTGAAAGCCAGGATAAGAGTAATTATCCTACATAAGTACTGTAGAATAAAACACTATTAATAACAAGTTATTTTAGCTTAGGCCTAACTCATTTTTTTTCCTACTGTCTTTATTCTGCATGAAGAGGAACTATGGAGAAAGTAATTATGTAGGACAATGGCTTTGTGTTAGGCCCTTTTGGCCCTGTGCATTTCAGTATCACTACAAACAGCATTAGAGACTGTAATAAAAGGACTAAATTCTGAAGCAAAGTGCTTAAATAGATAAAATCATTCTACTAATATGGGTAACTCAATGATCAGAAGTAAGTTTAAATAAAAACACAGACTGTGAGCTTCAGTCACTTTAAGTTATTAAAAGTATCTGATGCTATTCAGGTTACTCTCATTAGCCAGCACCACCATTATTTTGGGGTATCATAAACCTAGGCAGAACTAGTTTAGCATCTAATTTTAGTGATACAAACTATTTCTGTTCAGAACAGTTGATTTCATACCTGCAAAAGTCTTAGTCGTTGTTCATTGTTGAATCTCTCCACAGCAGCCCAGAACCATCGAATTACAATGTGATTGTCATGATAACCTGTTAAAACAAGAAGAGCCTTTATACCCTTAATGCTACAGAAGTGGTTAACAGAACAGTTAATAATTCTTTCTTGATTTGGCTCTCAGCACTATAATGCCGTATTAACCAACTGCAGCAAAAGACAGATGAAAGAAAACTCCTCCTGGAATAATTACAAATCTTAGAGAATTAATTTACTATGCCAAAAAGAAATTTAATCTTTTTTGCAAGCATATCTTTCATTACTCCATCACTAATAGGAAAGCTAATTCTTGACATATTTCAATGCAGTGCTCTTTATATATATTTAAAACTGCAACATTTCTCTTGAAGAAGTTCCCAAATCTCACAATGTGTTTTACAGTTCTTAACAATTAGCCTGTGGTCACTAGGATTACTTCTCATTTCCCATCTTCTTGAAGGAAGAGAGCTGAAGAGAGGTGGACCCTGCTGAGAATAGTTACCATTTCCATTTGCCTCCATTGTCTGGGTGGTACTCTACTAGCGTGCTAGTGAGTACAGAACCTTCTGGGGAGTAGAGAGCTCTTTGATGCTGTCCAGACAAAACGGGTAAGGGGAGAGCCGCAAGGGGAAGCACTGAAGCAAACTGGACAAAATACCTTCTACTAATGCAAACTTAACCACAGNATACCTTCTACTAATGCAAACTTAACCACAGAAGTACAGAAGATACTGAAGAGGTATCTCATGGGATAATACATAAGTGCCTTAGAAACTGGGCAGCTCCAGGTCCCCCAGTGCTGTCAATGAACCAATAAAAACTGATGTTACCTCCTCTATATTCTGTATTATTTCTCCAGTCACTCAAGTCAATTTCTGCTGTTCCAGCTATAACCAGTTCCAGTTCTCTTGCATCAAATACAGACACAAGCCTTGCATCAACCACCTGTGAAAGGAAAGAAAAAAGGCTCATTTCTTACTAAGATGTTTATCAGGTAACATTTGTACCATGAATAGAAAGATTTTTTTTATTATTATTATTATTTTAAAAGGCAACTACATGGACCTTATTTCTTAAGCTGCAGTTCCACTCAGTTGCACTGAAGGATCACAGTCTTTGGGGCGGAAATTTACTGGCAAATAATACTGAATTATTTCAGGGCAAATAAAGTTCAATACATCCTATTTAATTGTTCATGATAAGGCAGGGAAGAGAGAAACATCTTGAAATGCACTCAGCTGTGTTATGCTGAGTATGGAATGCACCTAAAACCACAAAGCAGAAACAGACTGATCACTTTAGCACTGCTGATCACACAAACAATGATTAATGGTAACTCCAGTTAAAAAAAAAAAAGGCATGTATCCATAGCATTTAAGTCAATGACTAGCACTGATTTGGTGCAGGCACACAGAGTTACCTGTGAGAGCACTTCTGACTGTATATGCATCTGCTTTTGGGACTGCTTATTTGGGAAGTATATACAGGAAGAAAAATATTTTGGGAGGATAAAAGAAGAAAGCAAATTTCAGCTGGGATTTTCTTACCTCATAGAAACCACGAACTAGGCTTTCCGTTTGTTGTACAACTCCTCTCTCAATTCTCCATTTGACCATTCTTTCTATGTATTCTTTCTTGTTCTTTTCAGTGACTGGGATGTTGGCACCTCCTGGCTTTAATTCCCGTTCTGTGATCTTAGAAGAAAATTATCATAGCATTATAAAGACAAAAGAAACAATTACAACAGTTTAAACTTTTGAGTAATTCCTCAAAAGCACTAGCAAAGACTGACTTTAGCAAATTGGAATATGTGACATAAGGGAACATAAAACACACCTTTTTTCGGATTAAATTATATTTAGTCCAAGAAGAATATGCTCAAAAGATAAAACAACAACAACAACAGTTTTTACAAAGATTTAAGTAGTGAAGTCTCCTAAATAATAGTGCAACAAAGGTGCTGTGATACCTTTGAATGCTAACTCTGCTGCAATTAAATTAAATTTAGGGAAACTACCTCCAGCAGAGCAATCTGAAATGTTGATATTTCAGATAGTTTCCAGAAAATCCTTAACCAGAAATACAAGTTTGACAGGTTCCAAATAGTAACTACTCCTGAGGTTTCAACATTGCTTTCACCAACCAGAACTGTATAAAAACAAGTTCAAATCAGCATGGAATGACAGTCATTCTTCTGTCCAAGTAAATATTTATCTAGCAGTAGAATACACAGAAGAGAGGAAAAGAAATTAAGAATCTTGCACACCTGCCCAAAAACTTCTTCATTTACAGTAAACGTGAGATCTAGGATATCATGTATATCGTTGTCTTTCATCCACTGCAAACTCTGGTGAAACTCCTCGTCAAGGTATTCCAGGTCACTCAAGTCACAGAGTCTAACATAAACAAAAACAAAACACACAAATAGAGATGGCGGCAGCAGTGTGCATTCGGTAACCAAACTCAGAACAGTCCTGCAGACCAGACTGAGAGTAATGGCAGCTATAAGAAAAATCAACAGAATAAAGAAGGTACTATTTGAAATCTCTCTTTATTTTCCTAACAATGTATAACTCAAACTGATTTTGTTCATGTACAAAACCCCCAAATCAATTAACTTGCTCTTCAAGCTTCAGATGAGTCTATCCCATGTTTCCTCTACTGGAAATTATAATTCTGGAATTATGAAAATACATACATTGAAGAGACATAAACTTCAAATCAGAAAAGAAATGGCAGGCTTTTTGGCTATGGTCCTACACTGCCCACCTCTCTTGTCTCTTCACTGTGCAAAGAAGTCAGTTCGCATCACCTACTTACCACAAAAATACTTTTTTTTTTTTTCTTTACCTTTTGCCCTATTTCCCCATACCCAGTCTATCTTTTACAAATCCAACAAGAAAGCCAGCTGTCCCTTTGCCATCTTTCTCCAAGTTATGAGTTAATTCTCCAAGATATGAACATGTGACCTTCTAATAATATTTAATACTGGAGTGGCAATTTCTGCCATTCTTCTTAAATCTAGGTAATATCTTATTCTGTGAAATAGAACACAGGGGCTAATCATGTAGCAAGCTGCTTTTCAGCTGCGCTGTTCTCTGCCTGCTTCCGTTCTTGGGCATGTGTAGAGTTAGCAAGAAGTCCTGTACTCCTCTTGGGTGTTCCAGTGCAGTTGAAGTGACATCCTACAGTAACGGGCCCTACATCAGAGCTGATGGATTGGGCTCAATGCCCCATCAGCAGAGGTAGTCTGGATGGCTCATAGTTCTGAGGAAAGCAAAGATCTGTGGCTGAGATGGAGAAAGTGCATGAGTTAGGCTGCATGCGAAGGCTACCACATCGCTGTCTTTCACTTAGCTGCTCAGAGGATCACCAAGCTCATTAATTTAACTTGGTACTCACACAATGTTAGTATTAAGCCCATCTGGGGCAAGTCCTCATCCTTATTAAAATGAAGATAAAATAATAAAAAAAAAAAAACTGTTAGCACCTAGGTTCTTTAACAATATACATATAATAGAAATGGATGCACTGCTCCTCACTATTAAAACATATGATGTTCTGAAGAAACATATCCTTCCAAGCTTCTCAATAAAAGCTTTCAAATCGAGGACAAAAAATTAAGTGCCTTAAGTTCATTGGGTCTTAACCTCCAGACACGCTAAGCAAGCGCAGCCTGCACTGTTTCAGCCAGAACAGTAGCAACAATTTTGAAAATCAAGTCTGAACTGTATCAAAGTAAAGCTCCTCAAAATGGAGATTGCCAGCAATCAGAAAATACAGGTCCTGCCGTCTAAGTTATGAAGTGATTCATATCCTATCCTATGAGTCATTACTAGACAAATGAATAAGATCTCTATTAATATCTGGAATAAAACCACAGCATTTCATTCTACTAGTTCAAACACAGGATTTTGTAGAACAATGCAGGTAACACTGCTAAAACAAACCATGAAGTTTTCATACAGATCACTACGTAACCAGTATGAAGAACATTCCAAGTTGTTAGGTAACTGGCTAACACCATAAGCAGCAACAAGTAACCTTTTAAAAAAATGCTGGATTAAAATGAAATGACTGAGTTATAAGTAGTGGCCTGTCTTCTTTGAGGATAAGAACATCACAGTTTATCCATATACAGAATGGTATTGTCCACACACAAGGAACCAAACAAAAAAGGAGACAGAACAATTCTACTCACATTCGGAGGAGGGCTTTATAAAAGGGTCGTGTGAAGAAGGCATCTAGCAAATATTGATGTATCAGAGCAAGACCAAGGATTCGACCACTAAACCTGAACCTAGAAGAGAAAGAGTTACAATCACAGTACTGAGCCTTTGTGGTTTGTACACTGCTCTCTCATCAAAACTTACTAACCTTACTTATACTTCCAAACAGCATTTTAAAATCAGCTGGCTATGTCTAAACTGTGTTTTTTTGTTTGTTTGTTTTTATTTTCTTGTGTTTCTTTTACATTCTCACTAGGGCACAGAAAAAATGCAAGTTTGCAGAGTGTGGAAAGTCCCTCAGATACCTAAGTTGCAACTTCTCAGAAATGTCAAATCCATCCTTAACCCAATCTGCCCCTGCCAGACCATGCTGCTTATAAAGTATCTTCCAAAATGATAGCCACTGTTTAATTTCTTTACACACCCGGTCTAGGGCTAACTTGTTTTTGTGCTACTTGGAGGCTGAAGGTTTTCCTACCCTTTCCCAGCCGACACTTGTCACTGTTTCTTTTCTCCCTGCAGCGGCTCTTTGCTCCCTCTTCTGACTGGTGATTCCTGTATTTTCATGAACAGTGGCTGGAAGCTTTTCATTTTATCTCACTGCCCTGTGTCAGTGTGATCTAAGTGATCACACTGACATCCCCTCTCTCTTTCTTCCTGTTATCTTCATTTTGGTGGGTGTGTAAGGAGGGCTGGGGAGCAGCATGGGGAAAGGTTTGATACATTTGAGGTCAGACGGCAGCAACTTTGTGGGTCTTGGCAAATATGTCAATGAGAATTACGATCCATTGTGAAAAATCCTCCAGATCTCTGGAACTAGATTTAAGTTTGGTGCTCTTTTTCAAAGAAAATCATTTTTCTTAAACTTTCTGGGTTTGCATCCCCAACCCCATTTTACTTGGAAAGATTAGGGCTTTATCATACCTGCCTGTACTTAGCTTTGCAAAATCAGCATGTGACACACAGAGCTTTCTCCTTCCATGCATAAGTGCTTGTCACAGCTGCATTTTCTGAATTCCCCCTGAGGCTGTACAAGAGCAGTGCTGTCACTGGCACCACCACTCCCAAAATGAGAGGGGTCACTCCTCCCTCAGCCCCGACAAGGTCTGTGGCCGTGCACCGCAGAAGCCAGCGATGAATATGAAGTGCTGGCACAAGCTTCATAGCACCAAAGGGTTTTTTTCTCCCCTTTTTGCCAGACAAAAAAGTTTTTCTTTCTGTTTTTGTAGCTTGGCACACGCCATTTATTGCTGCGGTACCGGAGATCAAGAGGTTGGTTGCTTCAGCTAAGTGGACACCGCCAACATTCAATTTTCTATTCATTTTTAAAGCTAGTAGTGAGATTCCTCTCAGATGTTCACTCTTGACAAATGGTTTCCAGTAAATAAGAGCCCAGCACATATCTGTCCAACTCAGATGAGCAGTTGTCATCCCACTATTACTGTAATCTATGTACTTGCACAATAGATTTCTCTGTTAATATTTATGGAAAATCTTTATAAACTTTCAGGGATGCCATGATTTAAATTGGCTTATAATTGTGAAACTGGAATTAAATAATCCTTGCCAAAAATTTTAGAAGTATGTATGTAGTACAGTCTTTGCTTAAGAGCTATGTGACCATCAGTCTTCTTTTCCCCTTTAATTAAGATAACCCCATAGATCTCCTTCCAGTAGCCAGATATATTTTTTCCCACAGAGGAGACCTTCTTGAGGAAGTCACCAATAAATTACATGCAGTAACACCTGTTTGAAATGTCTCTTAATATTCTTAATTGACAAAAAGCCTGTATTTCATACACTTTTTAAAAATGCACAAGGGGTTAATTTTGTTTTCATGAAGTGACTGCTAAAGTACAAGAAACACAGAAAGCTGTGTTGTGAGATAATCCCATGACACACGTTCCAAATCGCACTTTTGCTGACTTTGTGAGAAATATGATCATTTAAAACCACCACAAGAAAAAACGAAATGAGGAAATTCTAAATAAATGCAATTGTTTTGCTGCTGGTTAAAAAGACCAAATTATGTTCTATATATCTGAGCAAGTATGAGCTGTTCTCTGCAAGTGGGAACAGCAGAAAAGATATCTGAAAAGCAAAGCAAGAAAAATAATTCTTACCACTCATGGTGATTGTCTACAAACGCAGACATGGGACTTATTTGTACTGTATAGGTATCGTTGGCTGAATATTCAAACAAACCATAATATGGATTGAAGAGCTCTCTAGACACCAGGAAAAAAAACTCTCTTGAAGGTCCACTGTAGTCCAACCTTTAAAGAGAAACTTGACATTACTATAAAGTGTTTACTGCGTGCAGAGGAACATTTTTTTGAATTTACATTCCTCACACTACATTTTCCATTAAAATTGCCTAAGATTTTAATCAGAACCCTTATCCTGCAGATTGCTCAATGCCAAGGGATGTGAAGTCCTTGTGGGGAACTTCTGAAATGGAATGGCTTGGAGGACTGGAATGAAATGCTCTACATCAAAATCCTTGGCTCCCGCTGAAATGGTCTTTTGCCATGGGAATATAACCAAATAAATGGGGGGGAAGTGTCTGAGGGGAGGGAGAGGAGACATGAAAAGAGCCAACATTAGACCTATCTGCAACTGACAAATTAAGAATGAAAATGAAAAATGGTAATATTTTGTCCATGCAGACTTGCAACAACAGGACAGTTTGAAGGATAACATTTCTGTTTTTCCTAGTAATATAATCTGAGTTTACTTAAGTGATTTATCTTTCTTGGTCTAAATTTTCTTGTCTGTCTTCCAAAGTTGAGTGCATTTAAATGTCTTCTGGAGAGTGTATTTCCTTTGGTTTTTCTGCTATTTCAAGATTCCAGTACTAATGAACAAGGAATCTAAATAACCCCTTCTTCCTGAATCATAAACAAACTCACTGCTGACAAAGCACTAAGACTGAGTTTTGACATTATGCTGCAGGTCACCAGTGGAATGAGCTAAGTACAAAGTTAATGCTTTGGTAGAGGTAGAAAGCTAGAGATTTTTCTGTGGGGAACAGAGATGACTGTAATCCTAACAAATAAGAGATAGAAGTGCATTTTCCATAGCTTGAAGATTTCATACTTGACTTTTATGAAGGTCTTGCTTTAGTACTAAGGCAATACACAGACTGAAGTATCACAGAGAAGGTCAGCTTTCACACAGGCCTCCTGCTACTGATGTTTTGACTCATGAACTTTTACAGAAGACAGACGCAGATGAGAGCGGTTTGTGAGGATGAAGTCAGGAAAGTAAAAGCCAGGTAGCACTATCAAGTGGAGGACAAAGCTTCTTTCTTTTGTTGAAGGAAAAATATTTTTCCTTCAGTCATTTGGAAGTACTTATCTTCTGCTGAGCTTCAGAAGCAAAGTACTGAAACAGATTCTAACCCTGGCAAGAAGGGCAGATTCCATCCTCAATTTGCAGGAAAAAATAACAGCTTGGTATCATGGACAACTGATAGATCTTAATCTTGGCACAAATAACAGATCAAGAAAAGGTCGTCTGGAAGACTGGTCGTCTGCAAACTTCTGGGATAATTAGATTCACTATGAAAACTGAAGATGGAATAGAAACTGTGTGCCTGACTACCAGCCATTGCATACAGCTCCTTTTGTACACGGTGTTACTGTGAGTCATGTTAAATAAATCAATCATGAGAGTCCTGCACTGTCAGTCAGATTTATCCCACAATTAAAGGCTTGGCACAAGGGTGAGAAAACTTCATACAAGAGGTATGCAACCACACAACAGCTGCAACTGTTGGGCATTTGGGTATTCAGGAGCAGAGTAATATGTTGTTGGCAACATGACTCATGTCTCCTGGGAAGAGACAATAATACTTCAGATTTACCACTCCAGAACGCAAAACAGCTTCTGCTAATAGTTAATAGAACTCCGGGAAAATAACTTTAAGGATCCACATTCTTTGCATCAAAATTTTCTTCACTTTCCCCAAATGAAGTATGAATGCAAAAAACATTAAACCAGCATCACAGTCACATGACTGTAGAAACAGAATGTTCAAGGAAAATACCAAAGATTATGAGACCTACAACAAAAGTCACATGAATGGCAATAACTATGTCCGAGTTACCCAACGTACTAATATACACACTAATAAAAGTCACACAAAAAGTTTTGATCTGTGAGGATTTCATTTCCCATTACTTTAAGTCTTACACCTCTCTACCAAGAGGAAAAGCAATGTAACAGCAAACTTTCAGTGAATTGTCTTAAAAAAGGAGAAGCAAACAGGAAACAGTTCGCCTCCAGTATTCCTCCTCCTCCTCCCTGACCTGTCTGTCTGCACCTAGCCAAATGAATAGTTGGATGCGATATGTATCCTTGCACCATCTCTGATGAAACAATACTGTTTGCACACATCCTTTCTTCATTCAAAACACAGATTTGTAAATAGAGAACTGACGTCATTTTAATTTGACTCTGCTCTTAATTAACTCATTCTTTTCCATTAAGAAGAGAGTCTTGTGTAAAGCTAGATATAATGGAAACAGTATGTGTCACCCCCATTTCCAGGTCACATCTTGCTGTATGAAGTGATGAAATGCAAAAGCCTGGCGTCTGATGAAAGGAGACAGTCTATCTGGATCAATCTCTATCTCACGTATGATTTTCAAATTTTCCCTTTCATTTTTAAATCTGAGTCAGGGCTGTAGCTGTGAAAGTGACGGCCGGTAGGGCTGTGCAGGACAGGCCTCCTTCCTGCATCCCCACCCTGCTCCGTCAATACAGTGCAATCTCATCCTGCCCCAGCCTTGTCATTCCAGTTCTGAGTTTTTCCTCAGACAGCACAGTGATATTACTTATATGAACAAGTCCACACTTGGCCTTCAGCTGTCAACATTTTTTATTTTAAGACTTCATTGGGTCCTTATTAACGCTATGTACTTCGGGGCAAACTTTAAGCAAACAACATTTAGGGTTTTCAAAGACAGATTAACTTTATCTAATCTTGTATGAGATGTTTCTATTACACCTTAGCTTCTTTAAAGACTTACACATTGCGTGGTGATAACGCACACTACAGCATTCCAAGAGCTGTGTGGCGCAGTTTCCTAAATATCAAGGAATAAGATTTTGAACTTATTTACAAACACATTCACAAAATGTATCCATAACAATATTTGTGCCTAATGCAAATGCTTTAAGATCTGACAAAGGGGACACAAAACAAGAGACAAAATAGGCAAATACAACATTGTTTCAGTTACACTTGCAAAGAAAATCTCACCACATCTTGCCTAGTAATGCACATCTCACAATCTATAGGACATCAGACTTTCATCAGGCACAGACTGAGCGTTCTCTGAAGTGACTTCGTAATGTTAGGAATATCTGACAACTGGCAACAGCCTGCTTGCTTTTATTTGTGATGCAGGCCCTGGCCTAGAAAGACGATGAGCACCTCCTGCAGCACTGAGGGCTTTCAGCTCCCATTGCCTTAGACAGGAGTTAGGGATCTCTAGTCTGTTCTGGAAGCATCCCTCCTCCAACAAATGGCAGCTGTCTTTTAACAAGCACTAGAGATATAATGTCAGCACCCACAGAAAAGAAATATGAATAACACGAGAAAGCTGTTTGTTTTTCTCTTTGCTTTCCCAGCAACACTGAAACACACGCTAACTATTGTGAACATTCACATAAACACATGTATTACTTCTGCAAAGGCAGGATGCATTACATTTTACAAGGCCTAAAAAAATCATCTTGAACAGCTGTATGTTCTAGGCTTATGTATGTGGCATTTCCTGACCACAATCCTTCCTCTTTTCACTCTAGACCACAAGTTTGGTGAAACAGCACAGCTGCAAGACAGTTTTGAGATTACACTTACTTCCCTGTTCTACTCACCCTTCTTCCCCAACAAAGGTGACATAGAGTTTATTTCTCTGCAGGTCTTTCCTTGAATAACCCATTATCTGGTTAAAGGCGTCTTCAAGCAAGTGATCTCTCCTGATGATTAATCTGAAGAGCAAAATAATTTTGAAGCAGCAACTCTTGAACATGAACCACACTTGGAAATATCTATTTACACTACAAAGTAGCAGGGTGACTTACTAGAGCACTGATACCCATTCTGCTGGATAATTTGATCCAGATCAGGCAGCTTCTGTGTGTCAGATCACTGAAGCATCTACCCGAGATTTCAGTAATATATTTTGTACGAAGAAGCATTGTTTGGATTTTTCTACCCTATTTCTTCCTTACATTAAGGGCACAATAGGAAAGATCCTGAAGTGAGTATTTTCATTAAGTCTAAAATCCTTATGTAAGGCTAGGCCTCTAAATTAGTCTTACTGTATGCAAGAATCTAACCTTTTACACACAAATCAATCTTTTAACACGGCAAAAGATAAAGCTGTGTGAAAGTCACTGAATGGTAACTCCAGAACCAAACAACCTAACGTTATCCTGAGTGTAGGTGTGATGGGACAACAAGTCCAGAAGGAATGGCACTTGTTCATCCAAAACCAGATTGAGGCATCACATATAAAAACACACTGTAGCTTTTAACAGAAAAATTGTGGAAGTAAGGAAACATCATAAAGATCTGAAACAAGAGGTGAAAGAATCCTACTTACTTAAACATTTTATCTTCTGCCAAAAAAAAATGTGTTTAATTAGTCTCCTGAAACTTGGCTTGCCTTAAATGCAAATACTGCCTTATGCATGTGTTTGATCAGTCAGTCAGACCCCAGCTGGGAGCTGCTGCCCCACACAGAGGCAGCTTGCCCCTCCACATGCCATGTTGCAAAGCCCTTGCTGGGCTTACTGCTTGTGTAGCAGTCACTCACAGGCTGCAGTATGCTACTCTGCTCTGCAGAGGACATAGAAGCAGAGAGGAGGAAGCCAGGAACTCATAAGTGCAGCAAGATCCAGACAGTATGAAAACTGCTGGGGTCCTGGTTTAAAAAAAAAGGAGCAGGTCAGTGTATGCTTGGGAAGGGAATCCAGGAAAAACTTCTGTTCAAAGCCAGACTGTTTTTCTGCTTAAAAAAAATCCACAGTGTGATGGCAAATAAGTCAGGAAAAAAAAAGAGGGGGGGAGGAGGGGGGCAAGAAATGTAATAGATCTTACAGGCAGCAAACACCATCCTCTTATACCAGCTATTTGCCCAGGTATTCATGACAAAACCTTTACAGACTAATCTTTAAGCATCTGTGATTTAATTACATTATAGGAAGATGGTGTTCAATCCATGCCTCTTAAGACTGTCCAAACAACACCACTTAAGCCCTATTTCAGTTGTGGGATATTTTTAACAAGCTCATATAAAGGAAGTCTGAGCTCTGCACAAATTCCTGCAAAATGTAAGAAGTGACTGGCTGGGGAAAATGCACCCCTTAGAAGAAAGGGTTAAAAAAAGTTCTAGCACCTCATGGCTAAGGTAGACAATTAGAATGTCAGTTTGCTTGGGAGGAAGTGTATCTTCTCGTTACAGTTGATTTTGATTTGCCTAAACTATGCAAGTTTTCTACCTGGCACAAGACTTGGTAATTTACAAAACTATGAAAGTATCTTTGATGATGAAGATCCTTAATGTAGCAGTATGTAATCACATGACTACCAAACATATGGAAAGAGGAAAGACTTAATCTAAGCATTCCAACATTCAGAGTGCTGAACTTAGAAATATTAGCAGTTTTTTAAGGTAATCCTTGGAATTTAATAATATTTAATGTTGTCACTCCTCTTTAAGGAGGACTCATAAAAGAAGATCTCGTTACTAAAGAGGACTGCGACATCAATATGGGCAATGATGTACATCAGATAAGCATATCCAATTTTTTCAACAGAAAAAAAAACAAAAACAGGAGAAAATGTAATTATTTATACCACAGCAACTGCTACAATGGAAGAGTTCAGAAGCCTCATGTCCTGCACCCCTTTTCCCAAAGCACGTTTTTGTCACTGTATTACTAATATTGTTCATATAAAAATACAGTTGGAGGAGATACGGAAAAGAAGCGCTCAGAACTTGCTGAATCCTCTGCTATGAATCACACGCTGGCACTAAGTCTCTTAGGACAGGCTTTATATTTCCAGAAGTGCGAGGGTAACCATAACATCTGCATTCCTTCTAAGAGGAAGAAGCTTGTAGGCATGCAAGGCAAGGCAAAGCTGCCTGAGAAACAAACCCAGCTTCATGAGCTTCTTCAACATACTTCAGTTTCCCTGGGCCTTGTCCATATCCTTTAGTCTCCAACTTCCTGTAAAAGTTTCTCAGCTTGGCTTCAAAATCTCTTTTGTAAGGAGCTGGAGCTCGGGCATTGGCACGCTGAGTACCTGCAGGAAGCAATAAGCAGAGAATGAGCTGTACTGGCATGAACTGGTTAATGTCCTATTGGCTACTGAAAAGACTCTGTAACAGCAAAAGGCATCGGATGTGTTTGGTTTGGTCACCTTTACAAATGAGTAAAAGCTGTGCATCTTCAAATCTGCTCTGCATGCAGGACTCCCTGGTTGCTCATTTCCAATAGTATCGTGTTTCTAAAGCACGTCTTACAAGAGCAAATCCAGATGAATGCAAAAGACCGATTTTAAAAAATAGCATGATAGCTGGAAAGATTTTTGTTTGTCAAGGACACTTCATGTCTCACCTTCAAAACAGCTCGTGTTCATGACAAACGTTCTGCTCTGTTCTGTTTTTAATATTCTCATGAAAAACAAGACCTCTGAAATGAGTTCTAAATACTGTCCTCAGCTGTGCCACTGTTGAATATATCAGGTTGAAGAAGGAAGACTTCTGGAAATTCCCTAGTGGAAGTTTTCCCTTGGGAAAAGTACAAGAATGGAAATAGTACCAATTTTAAGTTTGTGGAACTTGTTATTTGTAACTGCAAGATCATACGTGATGCTCATCTAAGTGAATTTATTTTTGAGAACTCATTTTTGAGGGATAGCTCTGTTTGCCAGAGAAATTACATACCCCCACACCTGCATATTCACGTTCAGTATATGCAAATCAATTGTTCAACCTGATCTATTCTGTATATTGCAACCATTAGAACTCCTATGCCTCCCTGGATAAACTACTTCAAATGATTTAATTGCAAGAAAGTATGCCAAAGAGGCAGTTAACCCTGGCCCTGTTACTTTCATCTTCTCACCTCTACTTTTTATTACATTAAGAAATTACTTCCCTGCGTGGGTGTGTAGACATCTCCCCCCAGAATGATGTTAAAACATTTCTCATGCCTCACAGTATACATAGGTTGCTAACTACTTATCTGCACTGGGGATCATCTAACAGGTCCACAATACTCAGGAAACACAAACTAAAAGTTTAGAAGCGTGTATTTTAAATGTGTTTTAAATGGTATCAGTTCCTTACACAAGTTTTCTTTTGGTTGCCTGTATGAAACTAAGCCAATACAAAAACATTTCTTGCTGTTATGGGTGATGGCGTGATAAGGTACCATTTATGGTTATGAAACAGAATGTGCATAGTTTCAGCCTGTGCACAAAGAACAGAGGAAAAGAGAGCAGCTCGCTGAGCCACAGCATATACGTGTCTGAGAGAAAAGGCAACGAGCGCATCCTGCGGAAGTGGCTGCTGGAGGAAGCCGCGCAGTCAGTCTTTGCAGAGGCCAGAGAGAGCGGGTGAGATCAGTATTAACAGTGCCATTCTCACCAGAGAATGGTTTAAAGGACCTGCCAGACCAGAAAGACACTTGCCACTTGTTCTAGGCCCAGAGTGACGTGTGGGAGGCATAGCAAGTGTCAGGGAATCCTCAGAGCGCCAACAGCAACATGCAGGACCGCTCTGGAAAAGCACATCATGGTCTTGATTAACCTATAGGGGTTATCCTGTTTTACTGAGAGCACGGAGGGTTTCTGATCGTACACTCTCTCAGCTGAATTCTCTAGGAAACTTACAGAAATTTGGAACTGTGAACTGTCTTTTAATTATTGGCTTTCTCCCTCTACTTTGTTTATTCCACTGTGGGTCAAAGTAGGCACCAAAATGCAGTTACCAAAAATGCAACACAAGTTTACTTTAAGCTTAACCCCCGAAGGACAGTTTTTACTAAGAGATACCAAAGAACATAAATCTGGTAATGCATTACTTCACAGCTCAGAAATCGGCAGTATATTATTCTATCAGCACATGACAAGTTCTCATTGCAAATCACATGCATGTGCCAAGAAATTCCTGGGCAATTATAGTGATTACTTCCGCCTTGGGAACAAAAGATGTTAGTGGAAGAGCTAAAAAATGCAAGTGATGCGATAATCGCATTTGGTTTTCAAACAGATTACATTCTAAAACAGATATAAAGAGCAGCTTCATGACTATTCATCTTTCCCAAAAGAGAAAGTACAGCTGATTGTGACTGATCTAAACAATGGATCCTTAGCATGCAACCTCTTGCAGTGCAGCACAGCCAGTTTGGCTCATGAGAAAACAGAGCCTCCACAGAAACCACGGGTCATTTATAATTCCTGATCAAAAAAAGACATAGGACTTTATTGTACACCAACACAAACATGCACGCTCGCAGACAAACAGGGAGATTCAATGGTCGCTGTATCTTTTTCTGTGCAATAGAATAGAGATTACAATTTTAAGCAGAACAGGAGTAAAGCCATCACTGTTCATCCTTTACTGTGTGCTACTTCTTTGAGAAACAGATGAGAATATCACATGTTAAAGATTAAACACATTTTGAAACACCCTGTTGGACCAAAGCCCTGCCCAGCATGCTATGGTGCATGTACTAATAACAAAGAAATTACAACTCTGAAAACCAAAACTGTTTCTACTCTTAAGAGACTGCCAGGTTTGCAGTTGGAAGTAAGATGCATACATGCAGATTTTCATTCTTCCTTTCTTTACAATGAAGGGAAACAGTTCTAGCTAAACCATCTATGTATCCAAAATACCAATTTTATATACAAATATATATATATCGTATATATATAGCACATATATTGCATTCATATCTGAGGATAGTTTCTCTGAACAGGTCTTATGGAGGTCCTATGCCCAGCAGAAGGACAAGCTACCACTCAGGGCATTGTTACGAATGCTTTTAGTCTGTCTGCCTGAGAAAGCACAGATTGTTGTCCTGATGACTGTGGACAGGGAAAAACCATAAAGAAAGCCTACAAAAACCACAGCACCTTCCCTGCTAAAATGTTCTTATTGTCTGCAACTACCCAGGGTTGGCTGCATCCCAAAGGTTCCCTATGTTTCTGTTCTCTATTTTGTAGAAATCATCCTAAGCCACATCTGATAAATTGTAGTGATTTTATTCAATTTACCTATTAATATCTTCTTGAGAAGACTAAGAATAGTGGCATTTATGAACATCAAATTACTGTACCTGGCCCTCGAAGGTAAGATGGAACTCGTCATATTTGAAATAACTTAGTTTCAATCAGCAACATAAGTAGTTAGTATGTAAAACAACAACTTCATTCCATTCGGACGTGCACTTCCAGACGGCTGCAAGTGGCTCTCTTTGGAACTCATGTTAAGGGACAACAAACTGCCTTTACACAAATTTGTTATTATTTACTGTCCCACAAACAGTGGCATTTTAATGTATACTTACTAGATCTCGTATTTTTAATTCTCTAGGCATCGGGATCTTGGCATTAGCAGTCACTTGGTTGTTTCACATCAGTGAAGAACACGTTTACATGTTTTTACAAGTCAGAACAAAATCACAAACTCTGAAGCAGGAATACACCAGCCTTTTCTACTGTCAAAACACCTTGTAAGCCCAAGGCAAAGATTGACATTTGCTAGCCAAATTCAATCACACTGGCTGGTTTTGTTCAGAATAGGACAGATCTTTGTTGTTGCTGGAGCAACAGAACTTGACGTTCAGAAAGGTGGGAAGTCATTATATGCAGCATAACGTAAACTTAATTATGGGACTGGCTCGACCACAGTATTTTACAGATATCATCATAACGAAAGTACTGCAGTGGCGAGTGACAGCAATTACAAGCTCACTGACCACTCGGAAGGTGCTTCAGTTCATCATTTATCCATCTCAAAGCTGGGAACTGCAAAGGGCAATACGTTAGGTTATAATTTCCAAATGGCAGGCTCGGTTTTAGGTTGCCAAGAAATTCAATTTGGAAATCAAACAAGAATTATAGTCAATTTTTCTGTTGTCTTTGCTCTCTGCCTCCTGCAGCAGGAGTGTGCCACTGACTTTACTGATCTAGAGCTGGTCCTTACTGAGTATGAGAAATGGTTTCTTATAACCCCTGCAGAAGCTGTGCCTGAGCAACTTACCAGGAGAGTTCTGAGGCGAGGACACTGGTGAGCCTCTTGGGGACTGGCAATAACTAGGATGAAGTAAGGCATGTGGCGGCACATATGACATTATCTCCTCTTCAAACAAGCTGGTAAGAAGGAGCAAATTTTAAAAAAATCAACACATTTATTTGGATGAATAAATAACACCTTTTGCTTTCTATGAGTAAATATCTAATAACTACTTAACCTGGTTTCTTTGCTAGTCGCTTGCCTATTTCCACCATGTGCACTTAGGAGGCTTACAAAAAATGTTACTGCCATTCCTGTTGAAAGTTACTGGAAAGCAATAATTGCTGCTTTTGTGTATATATAGTGTGATGTTTGTTTTCAAGTTTAAAATATACTTAATCAGTCTTTTACATTTTCTTTTTTTTTTTCCATTTCCATAGAAAGGGGTCAAAAACCTTAGTCATGCTTTCTTGGAAAATGATCTGTAATACTGCACAAAGACCAGGAACAATGGCAAATATGCTAGGCCTCCAGGGTTAAGATTCACATCTGTAGTTGCTAAGTGTATGGAATAGTAAGCTGGTTGGCTTAACAAGTTATTTCCTTATTTTATCTTTAAGGATAACAGTGTTGCTGAAACTGGTACTGAGTTATTTCAAGCCTCATCTAGTATTGCTACACAACATTTAAGAGAAAAACAATAAACGTTTTGCAGCCTAATCATTGTCTCTGAGTACAGAGAGTTTATAGATATAGATATAAAAACTACAGTTTCTTTACAACATTGATAAAAGTAGATTCATAAAAAGACAAAATACATAGTATCAGAATGGATCTGACATCAAAGCATATGTTGGATGTTAAATACAACACAGATAAGAATAAACTACTGAGATCATATGTAAAATTTACTTTCAAAAACTGAGCTACAGTAAAAATCACAAGCCATTATTTCCTACAAAGCTTAAAAGCAATGTTCAAATAAATGATGTTTCTTACTAAGTTCAAGGAACAAGTTACTAGAACAACTCTTTGCATGAGATTTTTTTTTTTTGAATTGGTATTTTATGGCACTTCTTACATTCATTACTGTGTTGCTCTCCTCAAAAATATTTTTTGAAAATCAAAATGTGACAAAATATAAACCACTACTCCAATCTTGGATTAAATTAAACACTGAAGACAGTGTTCAGACGATGAATTGTATTGTATACCAAACAACAAGTCTAGAAGAACAAACTGAAATATTTTCCTCTTAACACTCAAAAGATAATATAATACCATTCATCCTTAAAGTGATGCACTGCATCTCCTTCAGTTCCTAAAACACAGCTTTCTGTTTTTTTCCTAGCTGCAGCTTAATTTTTACTGAAACTTGTGAAAAAAATGTACAGAGTTCCCAAGCAATAGTGATTCCAGACAGTTGTTCACTAGATCACAGAGTTCTTTGCAAGACAACTATACCGCCCCAACCCCTATCCAACTAAAGAAACTGAGGCACAGAAAGGGGTACATCCCTTCCCACGGTCATCCAACCAGCCAAGCTAGGTAGAGAACCCAGGTGTCCTGAGACCCAGGAAAACTGCCTCAGCACAATCAGTGTGCAGTTTTATCAGGGTTTCTTAGAGAAGAGTCATGACAACACTAGAAGATAGTGTTAGAAGTAGAAATCCCTTGAGACTAAATACTGGTAAGAAAAGAAATTCAGCATCTCAGTACACCATTATTTTAACATAGCCACCTTCATTTTTACACCAGTGTTCACTCACAATGGCAATAAACTTGCAATAACTCAGTCCAGTCCTGAGGTATAACATCCAACATTTCAGGGAACTAATGGTTGCACAATTAACATTTTATCATTAATATGTCCTTGGGGCATTGGCACTATTAGGTTATTAATAAAATGGGGAGAAAATCCCCAGGCGAAGCTTTTCAGTTAGGAATTTTTGGAAAAACAAAACCAGGAAAAAAGCCAAAAACACAGATTAAGAGAAATAAAATCTGAAGAATATGATGAAGTTTTTCTGGGGCAACACTAGCTCCCCTGCTTTTCTCTTAAAGATTAGTTATACTGATAATTGATTTCTACAAAAGAAAGACTGAAATAAAAGTTTTGAATTTCCTTTATTTTGCTAAATTGGCATGCACAATGCACTGAAAGGCTCCTCAGCAGCTGCCACAGCACATCCCCTACACACTCTGAACACAGCAGTGCCTACCTGAGCAACATGACAAGGTCTGCATCACTGGATAAACGCACCAACCCAGGTGTTCCCTCTGTCCGGATGAACTGGATCTTCTCCCTGTGTAAGCCAAAAAGTTACAAAATATCTTTGCAAATAAGGCACCAATATACACTCCAGCAAAAAGAAAAAGTACAGTGTATATCATAAAAACCTCTGGGTTATGTTTCTGTATTCCAGAAACCACTTTTTCTTCTGCCACACCATATCCATGTGAGCAGTAAAAAATTACAACCAAGGAGCTAATCTGTTCCGAAGAACGACTCTCCTGTTGCCCTCATCGATTTGGTGCTCAGGCTGCTTCAGGTAGTACAGGCATGCAATGAATAAAAATGACTTCTTCAAGTTCACACTAGCTGTGGCCCTGAACTCAAGCAGCAGGCCAAGCCCTGCAGGAGGACATTACTATCCAGAAAGCAAACTGTTAGAAGAGGTGCTGTCTTTTTTGAACCTTTGTACAAACGTAAGGCACATTACAATGCTCACTTGTGATTTTAAAAGTGGGGTTTTCAAAACACACTGCATTTAACACACCTTCTAGAAAACCCCTGCATGATTTCTCCCGCTCTGCCTCACCCAGGTACACATCCCACCTCCCAAACCCAATCTGGTCACTACTGTGGAATCTGTGTATCCTAAACACTGTGTATGGTAACACACTACGGATTTTTATGATCTCCCTAGAGAATTTTAGTATCTATATTGAATATAATTCTTGGGATGAGTCCTGTTCTTTCTCTCTGTAGAGTTTTTTCCCTGCATTCTAAAATGAAAGGATATCCTATTTATTTTCTATCAGTACAAGTTAGAATTTTTCACTACAGTCATCACCACCATATAATTTGGACTCACTCTTAATGAGGAAAGAAAACCAAACTCACGCCCACATAGTAAAAACTGTCCGAATTCCAAAGGAGAAAACAAAACGAACAGAACAAAGCTCCATATAAGAATGGCAATACTGGCTCAGCTCAGATGTCCATCTATCACTACCAACAGTGACAAGGAGGGCAAAAACAATGCATGCAATCACCATTGTAACAAGGGTGCAGACAAGAGTGCGGGCAGCGGCACACAGTTTAAGCTGCAATATGCACTTCTGGAGCACATAATTTCACCTACAACAGTTTCACCCAAAAGGTCAAATCGAATTTCTTGCCATCTACTTCTGAAAACACTGTGTGCAAAGAGCTTCTCAAACTCTGGACCTGAAGTAAATTCCCTGGTAACTTCCCTGACATATACAGCATGTTCAAGGGTCAAAAAGGGGCATGTCCAGGCTGCTCGTAGCCCCTCAGTCCCTGCCTGCCACCATAGCAGCTGTGTCTGTAATTCAGTGCTTCCCTGTGAAGACAGGTACTGCAGGCCAAGCAACCACTTCATCAGCCCTGTGGTCCCAACCTGTCAAGACCTGAGCTCAGCCTGCCAACCCTCAGCACAGTGCGGAGCCAAAGCTAACACACACTGCCCACCTGCGAGTGCGGCCCCGTAGTGCCCAGGGCAGGGATGTCTGGACAACTCCAGAGCCTACTCTAATTTACACCAATGCCCAAATGTCAAGGTTTGAAGAAGTACATGTATGAAGAAATAAATCTAATTAATGTATGCAACCCTCCAAATGAATGCAATTTGTGACTTCTCAGAACTCCACTAAGAGTTCTGATTTCAATGATAGTTTATAAGTATATGCCTTTTACCATCTGGTAAATTTACCAATTTCTATCTTACCAATTTCTATCCTAAGGATAGAAAATGCATTTAATGCATGATCGGTGCCTTTGTCTGAAGCCTTTTATATAATTTTACCCTCATTTTGTAACACCACATTTCCTCTGTTTCCCTAAAACTTATTTCAGGGGTTAAATAGAAATACAATTAAGAAATATTGAGTGCAGCTTTATGGATACGTTTGTCTCTCACAGACCAAAATTCTATAACTTGTTATGTGCCACTGCTAACTTTAACGACAGAAAGTAATTTGAATTAGAATTTTGTATTAGATTGGGAAAAGCAGACTCCACAAATTTCATTACCTGAGTGAATGATTCCTGGTAAGATCTGGTTGACGCTCTTGTAGAATTTCAAAGATATTGGGCTGCCGCAAAAATGCAACAATCTTGTCATTGTAAGCTGAAAATACCAAGAAAAATATTGTACTGAAACAACAATATACAAAAAGAGAGGATGATGTTCTTTCTGAGTTTTGAACAACAAGGACAGCAAACTTCATCTGCCCAGTTACTAGTTGAGCAGTACTGTGTTAATACATCGTGTAAGGCCACTGATACTGCTGTCATGGGGAACATGCTTCTTGACTATGAACCAGATCTGAACACACTCTTTCCATTGCCAACAGTGATAATTTTTTAACAATTTATATTACGTTTTATCAGTCATACTCTTAGCTGAAGTCGAACTAGAGTATTCATTGCTAGAATAAAATTGCAAGGACCTTAGTTTCCACCGCACTGAACCATGTTCAGTCATATAAAGACAATGTGAAGTGACACAAAGCATGAGACACTGCTCGCTCTGTTGTTATAAATCAAAATACTAGTTAGGGCAACGGACCATCCAATATCTTATTTTACAGGGTTATGTTTGATAGTGATGCAGACAAGGTTCTTTCTTCAACTACCTTTAGCATCTCCTTTCAATCTGTTCAGTGTCACTGCCATCTCCACAGGCCCCTGGAGAGCAGTGACTAGTGCAAGAGGGATGAACTGTCCTCTGGAGATGTTAGATTGCACTAAGAGACCAGATTAGGAATCTGATTTATAGACAGGCAATTTAAAATGTGCATTCATCTCATCATTTGTGTAACACCTTAGACTTACAGAGCTAGGCAAACAAACAAGGTGACTCTAACCTTAGACATTACAAAGTTCTTACATGCTGGATGTAGGGTAACTAGGTGAGTATTTTTTATCTCTTCCTCTGAGAAGTAATAACCTTTTGTTGTTATTCATACTAAGCGCCTGATTAAATTTCAAAAATGCAATGTATTTAAACAGATGGCTGTATATCCAGGCTCCTTCCCAAGCCTTAACCCATACCGCTTTGTGTGCTTACTGTAACTTTATCTGCTAGCGGGATGCGGCTTTTCAAGACTTTGACCAGACATATATTCAGGCCAAGTATGTCAGTTTAGTGGTAAAGTTCACTATATTTATCAATTCAAATTATTCAAAGATTAATGTTACTCCTTTTCTTCTCTGTAGCTTTGCAAAAAGGCAGAAATGAAATGATTAAAGAACTTACAGTTCAATGATATCCATATGTTCTTGATATTATTCTTAGAATTGTAACATCACATGAAAATAAAATACTAAACTTTCTCTCATTTTCAGCATTTAATCTCTCATTTAGCATTTATTCAAAGCTAAACATATTTCTGATGGTATAAGCATTTCCACTGTTGACTTGCAGCCAATTCATATTTGGCCATGTTTCTCAAGTACCAACAGACAGTATGTATGAGGAAGAAGGATGCAGTCATTCAAGAACCTTCCAAGAAGAGACAATAAATGCTAGGACCACATTCTAGGATTAATTCAGTGTTGGTGTTCAATCCATTCTCAAACATTAAACAGTCACTGGAAACACCCATATCTAAATCCTCACTTACTGCTGAGCCTGCAGTGTATGCACACCGTGTCCGTGGCAAGGGGAAGGATTTAAATTGGCAGAGATTTTGAAGTAAACATGCCACAGTACAAAGATCCAGTTATAGTAAATCGGATTAATTTATCTTGATCTAGCACAATGTGACAGCTTTAGATTCAAGAAGCTAAATTTTGTTCTTGGTAGCACAGAGATTAGTAACTTTGTGGGTATGTAACTGAGAACAGAAGTTAAGCTAATGACTAATTCCAAGCTGATTAACACTTTCTGGCACCCTGCCAAAACAGATACCCAGAAGTTCTACAAAATCACTTGAAATATTTGGTGTCCAATTAGGACACAACTTGACTCACTTCAACGCTTCCTGATACCACTTAGAGTAGTGGGATTAGGAAACTCAGCACAAGTAGGAATTTTACATTACATGTTCCATTCTGCATAGACATTTTCCACTATTATTCCTGCAGGTTGCCACTGAACAATTAGACAGAAGTAGTCTTAGCAAATGATAACTTCCACCCCTGCCCACCAAACGCAAAACCCAACCGTGCAGGCGGACGTGACACATTGAGTCACAGAGCACTTCTCTGAAAAGAGGCCACGCGCTGACGTACCCACTGGAACCACATCCTGGTACTGAGCTCTGCTGACTGTATTGAATGTGCTGGATGGCCTTGGTAGGACAGGTGGTCCTGAATGGCGGGAGTCCTCTCCGACCTGAAAATGTGCAAGAGAACACAATCTGTGTCTCTCTGTTAGCATATATAGCTAGGTAGAGAATAGAATGGTGTATGAGTGACAGCTCATATGATTTAGAATTAAACTTATACATAAATATTTCGCTGGATCATAATTCCCAATAATCACTGTTGAAGGAATCATCTATATTGTAAGAGAATTATTAATAAAACATTATTTTGTATATTGCACTCATTAATATGAAGAATCAAAACAATTTCTAAGTTTATTTCTATTTTTATATAATAGTCCCTATTCTGAAAAGTAACTCCTCCTCTAAAAATTTCAAGCAGGGATTTTTTCAAAGGATATTTTTGTACTTCATGTACATGTTTATCCACATTAAAGGTTACGAAGATCAAATTCAGCTCCTTCATTAGCACCATAACCATGCATGAGTGGAATTTCCCTAAACTTAAACTGGAAAGAATTTTGTGGCTGAAACAGCAGGAGAATAAAGAAGTGAGTTCACATTCAGTCAAGGCAAACGAGTCCAAAACTGGTAAAAATGTTTCTTACAACCATTCAGAAGTGTTCTGAAATTTTGTGTTCACCTTCTGGAAGTGAAACACAGACCATATGTACATTTTTTAGGGTAGAACCACAATGTAAAATTGTTCCTCGTAGAAGATGCCAGGGCAACTTCCTCAATTTTCTGTATGCTGAGGCTTCAGTCATTCCTACAGTGTCAGTATTTTGTATTTTATTTATACAAGACACTTTGTTAACTCACTTTCCTCATTCTCTTGGGCCTTTATGTTTACTTCTCTGTCCCTCCGCCTACACATAATTGTTATCATGTGAACTATAATTCCAAGCTCCAAACAACTCTGAAAAATCTTACTGCAAAAGATCAAATAATTATAAAGGTTTTGTTAAATCATGTCTCTGGAATCACAATGAAGCAAAAGTCCTGAGATACCTCCCAAGATCTCTGTGCACTCTGATAATACTCTCTCTGAAAAAAAACAAAAAGTAATTTCCTGTAGGCACTGTGCTGGAAAAGGAATGACATTATTATTAGCTCCAGCTTCATGCTGCAGTTCAGCTTTAGCTAAAATGGCATTCCTTGCACTGGCTATTGTTTGTTTTAGAGCATCTCCCTATAAAAACTGGGTCAATAGCTTCAAAACATCAAAGTTTGTGGCAAGGCAAATCCAAATAAAGTATTTTGAGAATTTTTTTCATTAAGTACTCATCTTTCTGCAATAACATATCCTTCCATGATAAAACAGTTTTAAAATAACTGCAAATATGCAATACTTTAGTCATACGGGCAGAAGAAAAAGTGATGCTCAGACTCATACATACGTGTATAAATGAACATCATTACATCAACAATCTCAGAATGGGAATGCTCTATTGAATTGCTCTGTTTGAGATGTCTATCTGGAGCTATGCTTATATTTCAAATAAAGCTACAATTGTAATCCCGTCAAATAAATATTTATAAATCATCATTCAGAAACATGGATTAAGGAATTTTATGTATCTAAATGGAACAGGAAACTCAGGTAGAAAGTGAGCGCTATGTGTACACAGTACATGTGATGACTTCCTGCAGGATGAACTACACATGCTGCAGTATTGACAACTGCAGCAGCACAGATGGTATGTAGCTCTCTATTTAGATGCAGACACCACACTGCAAAAGAAAGATAATTAGTGTCTATGTGGTAAAGCCAAGAAAAAAATATTTTTGCTCCCTTATAAGTCCACCACAACCTTGTGGGAGGTCTAAATAGCTATATGAAGACACTTTCAGCTGTCTTCCCTGCTGCAAGACATCAGTGCCTATATGCATAACCACACTGACAGAAAATGCTATTTAAAACCTTACATTGGGCTGGTGTGGAAAGTACCCTTTGCTACTAAACCATACTCATACAGGATATGACAAGATATGCAACCAATGGTAAAACACCTGCTGCAGCTCAGCAGAAGCTCTGATAGAGAAGTGGCACAGAAGATTCATGCCTGTTCCGAAACAGATCTCTGGCAGAACTTCATGTGCCACATGAGCTAAAAGTAGGGTAAACCAGAGCATGATTTACTAAGGCGCATGATCTTTAATTTCTGTTGTGGAATAGCCTTCCTCTGAAAAGAGGACTCACAGCCAACAATATGAAGCTTAAATAACAATGGCAACTGAAGGTTGAGCCATTGTACATACACTTGCTCGTAAGTAAAAAGAATTTCCAACAACAATATGGAGACTGCTGGTGAAGGAGGTCTACAGCGATACATCAACAAAATATTCCTTTCCATGTACTTCTGTTTAGAAAGCAGAGATAAACTACATACGTAATGAGTATGTGTAACAGTTTGACAGACCTGTACGTGGAAAGATGACTTTTTACACTTATTCAAATAGTTGCACAGCTAGATGTTTATACACATGCTTTTTTTTTTTAACTCTTATTTGCAGAGTTATAACAACATAGTTGGCAGACACCAGGCATGACAGCAAGAAGTATTTTGACAGCAAAAGACAGGATACAGATACTGGTAACTTGTAATCAGCTGCTCTCCTGTGGTTAAACACAGTTACTGCGTATTAAAAGTAAAACTCACGTCTGACATTTTCTTTTCTGAAATCATGTTTTTCAAAAGGAATGATGAGGCTCCTGGTTGGAAAATAATGTAAGAAATATTTATGGCTGAGTACCACCCAGCTATAGAACAGTCACGCTCCTCACAACTGAACGGAGTTGTGAATGGAATGACATGAAAAAGGACGACCCTAAAAACCTGGTGGCTCCCAACAAGAAGGGCAGATCAAACTTACCTCACCGGCACTGTGGCTGCGCTGCCTTGTTAAGTGCTGCCGATGGACTAACGCGCTGGTGGGCCTGCTGCTCTGCAAGGGAAGCCGAGGGTCAATGAACGTGGTCGTGCGGGAATTGTGGTCTACGAAGAAAGCCTAGGAGAAAAAAAGAAGAAAGAATTATCAGACAACAATTTGTGTCATGAGACTACCCAACCACCAAAGAGTTAAATGTCCAAGGTTAATGTGTATTCAGCCTCTGATGTTAGGCTTTGGAAAAACCTTCTTCATGTTGCTGTGGCTCACATTTCCCTTCAGCAGATGAAAGATAACAGCTTTTCAACTCACTGGAGGGATGAATTCTTTAATACCTTACTTCATTCGTGTCTATAAAGCCCTTTGAAATCTTCAGCTGATAAGTATCAGAAGTTTTATTATGCTTGTTAAGAAGAAAAGGCTCAAATATTTAATAAAAGTCATGCTCATGCTTTTTCCTTTTCATTTCTTACAAACATCTAAAAAGATGTCCTTAAGTGGCAAACCCATTCCCCTTTGTGAACTATTTACCATGCAACTATGAATACAATTGGCTGTGTATATGCCAAGTGTGTGACTGCATCCTATGATGCACCATGATTACAGGCCAAAAGGCATTTCTGCCGTCCTCCTCTTGCATCTATTCTTAAGTTCGTTAACCTAAAAAAAGTCAGTCAGGGACAAAAAGAAGGTGCCAAAAAAAAAAACCCCAAACATTTAAAACAGGTAACTGGTGACAACTACTCCTTGTTGGCAGGTCAGCTGTTTGCTGAAAGCAAGGTCACAGGAGCATGTGTCCTGGAAAATGAAAACCTCCTTCACTTTGGTCCAATTTGAAGCAAAAAAAAAAGTTTCTAAGCCCTGAGATTTAAACTTTTTCCAGTGTTAGTGTTGCACTTGGAAACCAGCACTGTTATGTTCCAACATACTCTAGCAGTTTTTTTCAGTCACAATGCTGGAAATGTGGAAATGGCAAAAAAGATTCAGGTTTTGAGGAGAAGAGTACAGTAAAGTGACATCTGGTTTGAGAGGTGGTTGGGTCTGCTGGAGCCATTTCTATTTGTGATACCAGTGAGGTACTTCGACCACAGTTTCATAAACAATCAGTCCTGCGGTGTCAGCAAAAGAAACATTCCCATCCTCCCCCACCCCGACCGCTTGTTTAATCCCTCGTGCACCCCTCCTGCCTTGTGCTGGCACAAGTGTTTGTGTGGTCACACAGTGAACCCAGCTGGGGAACTGGTCCAGGCTAAAATTACTCTCCCTTTGTCTGTTGCCCTGCTTCTTCCTCTAACCTCAGTCAGCCCACCAGGGACGAGAGGAGTGCAGAACTGGATCTTCTAGCAGCCTATGGAATTCATGAAATCACTAGTCAGGCTGCTTGTTATAGCCAGAAGAGAGAAAATGGAATTCTTCTGACTTCTGTGCCATGCTATATGGCAACTAAATACCACTATGGTCAGGGGCGGGAGCAAATGTTAATATTTCCAATTACCAATGAAGAGGAAGTATATGGAGCTGCCAACTGCGGCTGAGAGGCAGGAGGGACACCAAACCTACAAAACCTCAGGAACAGTCCAGAAGAGGGCAGCAAACCTCCTAAGGCATACGGCAATGGCCCGAACCTGTGACCTATGTGCAGGAGCAGCGAACCACATCACCCCAACACTGAGGAAGAGCTCCCGGTTTTGATCAGCTGAAATAGTTACAGATATGCACGTGAAACAGGGTTCCATAGTTCACAAACTGCACAGTGTATCAAACAGCTGCAGTTTTAATTGCAGTGTTTCAGCCTGATGCAGGACTCTTCACTTTGACAACTGATGATGTCATCTGCAGCCCAAGCATACCTATTAAAGAAGATGAAACAGCTGGAAAGCAGAATGAAAGCCATTTTGAAATTTCAGTTTGAGGCCTGGGAAATGACTGAAAGAGGCTGCTGCAACATATCCAGGCTTTCTAAATATTTGTTCCTGATTCACAGGCTTACTTCACTTACTAACAATTGGTTGGTTTGTTCTATATCCATGAATCCACTGTTTTATCTAGCCTGATCTATATATATTTATAAGCTGTGAGGCACTTTCAGCAAATGAAAGGTTGATTTCAGTAAGTTAACTTTATACTGTAAAATCACGTAGGAAAAACAAAAAAAGAAGTACTGATTCAATAGTGGAAGAAGTACTACCTACATACAGTTGCAGCCCACAGTTCTTCGATCTAATGCAGCAATCTAATACTGTCTGTAGTGCTCTTTAGCATTACATTTGAATAAAAAACTAACCTTAAACACTAAGGTTAAGACAATCATGTCTTATTAAATACGAATGCTTGCAGGTCAGCTAGTAGCAGCCTACTTTAAAACAAAGCAAAAATTACTGCTTTAAAGCTTCAGTGAAGACCATTGGAGCTTCAAGCCTGTAGGCTAATGTGGACATTGGCACACAGCTCAAAACACAGTGCATCTCACAGTCTCCTTTCCACAAAATTCCTTTCATAACTCCTGTCTAGCTATAATTCATAAATCTGTGATGCTTGAAGAGAATGACACAAGATGGGTGGTGCCAAAACTGCATTTAATCCATTAAACATGGATAGTTGCCTAAGTTATCTTTCCAGCTACAGTCTATGAAGCTTACTAAAATACCATTCTTTCTACCCAAGACATTAATAATCAATTACAATTTCACAGTAGAAAGAAAAGAAATATCCTATTATAAACGATTACTTATGTGAACATCTTGTGCAGATCTAGTTAAAAAGCATACGCATTTGCATCTGTCTTTACAATGTTAACATGTACTAACACACACTGCACAAAAGCCCTGGGGTACTTATTGGTACATACATGTGTATACACACATGAATGTGGCAACACAGAATTTCAGAATGATTTCTCAGACTGGGTTCAGCCCAGGGATTTATCTGTCCTGCGTGATGCTTTCTGTTGCTGCCCTCTCCAGCAGCCCTCTGCCTCCCTGCATTCAGTGACTGGAGAAGGTGGATCCATAATCCCTCCTAGACGCACAGGACCTTTTACGGAGAAGTGTACGCCACACAGATCGTATCCTCTGAGGAGGATACGTGGAGGAGTCAAAGAAGAGTGGGCAGCCGGGCTTAGCTGTGCAGCTTTGATGGGAGTTCAGAGGAGAGGAGGCCCCATCTGAGTGCGGAAGGCTGGAAAGAGAACAAGCCACCGGAACTACACTGACATCTGGGAGTATGAACTCTACTGCTCCTTGCTGCATTAGGGTCAGAACAATTGTTGTGCCTTGTGAGCAAGACCACCAAACCTCTTACTACAATACACTTGGTAAAATAAAGGAAAACCTCACCTCAGCAGGAAACAATAGCAGGAAAGGAGACATAATTATGTATCATGGCATGGCTAGTTTCTACTTGCTTCTCTTTAGTTTATGCTTTAATAAAAGCAGGTTCGGTTTTGGTTTGGTCTCATCACCATGCACTGGCCATCATCTCTCCCAACTGCTGCATAAGCTTCCTCCTGGCCACAAGCACTGCTTGTGACATACACAGCTCAACATAATGAGAATTAACAACACCAAGCTTAATTCTAAGTGAAGAAATCCCAGTGGGGATTTATTCAGCGCTTCCTCTCATTGATTAATGTTTGTTGTAGCCTCACCGTTGCCAAACACAACACCAGAAAACCAAAGGTCTCATTTGCTCAATGGAGCTCCTATTTAAGTCAATTGAAATGGCCATGTTCTCCAGGAGAAAATTGGCCTCTGAAGGACCAAACAGAAAAGGATGACGCAGAACAGAAGAGAGTGAGGGAGGCAAATAACAAGGTTAATGTAATTGCACAACCCTAGCAGCGTTTCTAATGGAAAAACACAGTGCTTCCTAAAATTAATAAATCCAAGAAGAAAACAACCCTCAAGCACTTTTTCTAGCCTTCAATTTAGAATCTGTCTGCAATCTTTTCAAGCATCAAGATCATTATTTCTATGGAGAGTCACAGTAAGCGTACCAGGACTGATAAACAGAGAACTGATAAACTTAGTGTGCCTGCTGTCCTAATTAGGACTTCTCACACAAACTGATAAGCCTTATCACTTCATCACATGCTAATCGCAGTCTATTTTTAACCTTCCTATCTTCTGCAAAGAAAATCATATTCTAGGTGACAAAGATGCACTAGTTTCAATTTACATTAAAATTACATTACTACTGTAAAATATTGTCTGTAAAATATTTTACAACTTCAGAACTGACATCTGTTGTAAAACGCAACAGAACTTTTGAGAAGCAGCTACTCAAGATCCCTGTTACTTAATGAAACTTGCTTCTGTCCAGTTAACCAATATGTAGCCAACAGAGTGAGCATCCTTAGGGCTGTCACAAGTGCATCAATAGTTTCTGAGAAGCTGATGAACACTGAAGCTACTCAGAATTTGGATTGAGGACTCACCTAGGAAACTGTTAACTACTAAAGAAAAAAAGACCAAATAATGCATGCTAATAAATTCCACTTACGTTGCTGAAGTTGACAGCTACAGAAAAAAGCTAATACAAATAGCTCAAAAACAACTCAATAAAATTATTTAGATAAAAAATTCAGTAAGCTTAAATTTAAATTTTCTTCTGAGTACACAGGGAAAACACTACAGCACTTCACTGAACTGCTTGTATTTGCACACTAGATAATTCTTTTCAAAGGAAGTTTGAAAACATCCAGGGGAATCTAAGCAACTCATTTCACAGTAAAAGGACTACAGATTTTCTAGCAGTTTTCCATGTAGTGATCAATACCCACTCATCAGTCTCCTCTTCCTCCCACAGAATTTTTTGTCAGCACAGATAAGGAATTCCAATCTTCTTTTGAAAAAGGAAGGAAAAAAGGATGTGCATCTTTAAAAACTGGTGAACTATGAGCATTTATGTTCCTGTTAAGAGCAACCGGGTGGTACCTAACACTGCAACACCCCAAAATCAAACATTTAACAGAGCCGTATGTGCATTGCAGTCACCTTGCCCTGATGGTCATGTTTCATTTCCCAGCCTCTGGGGAGCTCCAGCTGTTTGTTAGCAAACATATTCAGGAAGCCCACCAAATCCCGGTTATGCTGGTAGCGCTCGAAGTGGTGGGTGTCCCGCCGGACTTTGGTGATCATGTGCTTCAAACACGTGTTATTTGTAAACATGCGGTAGGCACTCTGAAAAACATATAACAAAAGTAAATAATTTTAAAAGATTAATTTTATTTTTATTACATGAGACAACATTTCCACTCTAAATAAATGATCATTTCCAGTTAAGCCACAGCAGTAAAAAAAAAAATAGTCCTATTCCTGTGGTTTTGGAATAAGTGTTCGATTTT
>VXAV01009786.1:122283-203469 GCA_013399715.1 Alectura lathami
TGTTGATGTCATCTTTCTCCAAATCCATACAAAAAGCCAAAATTTTGTATTATGTTGTAAACTAAAAGTTCAAAATAAACAAAACTGCCTCACTGCAAAGGTTATGGATTCATCACTGTGCTTGCTATTCAAAATCTAATACATTTCAGTTACTCCAAGAGACAAAAAAGTAATTTAATTTCTAACTCAAAAAAGCAAAACAAACAGTTCAGCATTCTCTGAAAAACGTTTACTTTTTTTTTTTTTTTTTTTAAGGTTTACTTTTTTTTTAAAGACTGAAACAGATGATCTTGAGCAAAGTTCCCATTTCAAAAAAGCAGTTATCTTCTGTTGAAATAAAAATACACACATTTCATTATGCCACTTAGATTTGAAACTCTTAAGCATTGTGTAGCAGTTGACTTTTTTTCTTGCGGTGATTGTATGCCCAGTTCCAACACAGTCACCACTTCTGTAATGTGTTCCTGAGGCAGAAAAGTCATTTTCGCTGCATTCACCTTCACATACACAAGTATGAACACTTGTGCAATGGGTGCTAAAGTAAACCACCTCCAACAGTGTTGTGATGACCAAGGATCTTCCTGTAGGCAAACCGTTGCTAGCTTGCTGAACTGCAAAATTGCAATTAATCAAGGGCCTGCCCTGTTATTTGTTGATTTTCCCTAAGAATGTAGGAGTTACAGCGCAATGTTACATGCTCTAGGCAGACATACTAGGTATGTTCTGTTCTAGAGATCTGTTCTGGGAGAACTTCACCGAGAAAAACTGAATCTTGGCAACAGCTATTCTCCTTTAATATTCCAATCGTTTTTCCAAGTGGTTATTGTATAGCTTACTTCTGAAACACAAAAAAGCAATCTCTGTATAAACCATGGTACTAGAAAAGCTATCTCTATGCATTTCTAATTTATTACACCTGACCTCCCATAATGTTTGCTGTATTTTTCAGTATGAAAAGTGATAAAAATGCAAATTAAGTATATGTCTCACAGGCACAATTTTGTGAAAAATAATTCTGGTTTACTGAGGTGGCAGTTAATTAACTTTGGGATCTGCGTAGAGAACTAATTTGTTAATGCACTGCTTATACCAGAACCAGCTGGGAGCCAAATCTTCTGACATTCACCCTGACATTCCAGTACACGGTTCTATCTGTGTTCTGCTGTCGGGCTTCTTCCAGTCACCCTTTCCAATTACAGAGCAAACTCAGTTCCAGCCCACACAGTGGACTGGGTTCTATTCATTTTATATTAAATATCTGAATTCCTGGCTTCTTTAAAACCATAGAGCTTTGCCACTGATTTCACTGGGTCTGTATTTCATTGTTTCTTACTCGTTTAAAGGAATTTCCCCGTTAGCTGTGTAGCTTTATTTTTAGTCGTTTCTCCTTTCTTTAATTATCTAACACTAAACAGATCATCATTGTCCCAAGTTTAATCAAATGCATGAGCCCAAGAATTGGGGACACCGTATTTTTTCTACGTATTATAGAAACGACAATTTCTCAGTTGATTTAGCTCTGATTTAGCTCATCCAACAATTGAATGATTTCCAAGTTTACTTTAATTCAAAAGCCTTGACACTGCCTCAGAAAATACCCCAAAAACACTATTCATGTAATCTGTGGGGAGAGAAGGATGTTATATTTTTCTTTGTAAATCATCACCGTACATGACATATCCATAGGTTTCAGACTGCTTGCTATATCTTACGCTCAGAGTTCCGCACATAGCATGTCACCTCACCTCCCCACTCACTTGCTCTGCCTTTTGAAAAGGCAGCATCATGCCTTCCTAATTCTCTGCAAATTTCACTTAGCAAGTCTGCATGCATCAGGTATAATTACCATAACACACTCTGATCGTTTGCAGACTGAGCCCAATGCCTTCCACCACAGTGCTACACTTAACTAGCATCTCTCCGCATTCAGAGCTACTCATCTGTTCGTTTTCAGTTCTCATATTTAAAAATGAAACATAATGAGATCTCAGTAATGACATCCTGGTAACCTATCACCCAATTAAAGCATGAAGAACCTACTTGGGGGTAGAGCCTCATCCACCCTCTGGTACCGGCTAACATCCTGACGTACTGAAGGCAGCGACCTCAAGGGCTGATGGCCATTGGCTTGAGCACCTAGAATCAAAATGCCCATAAATTACTTTTCAGTCAGTGTGGGGAAACACTAGAGTTGTTTCTGAAGTAAACAAAAGATGCCAAAACTTCTGCAGGACTCTGACATTTTAGGAGTCACCTGGCTTTTCTGGCAAAGTAAGTCATGTCTACAGTTCAGAGTGATTTCTATAGCATGCTCTGCAGTTCTTGTCGTGAAAACATCACCTCTTGGGACACGCTGCATTCTGTGACCAAGAGAAGCCAGAGTACAAACAGCGGTTTATGCCCAAGCTGTATCCCAGCAATGGACATGGAAAAAGCTCCACCTGGCCACCACAGAAACCTGCTGTGAGAGCGGAAGGTGAAGCTGTCCATTGATCTTCCTTGCTGCAGCAACATTGACTAGCAAAGCATCATGTCATCTGACTCCTAGTAAAGAGTTTTACATGTCTAGAAAATTATGTAAAGGAATGCATTTTATTGTATTTGGTATTTGAAGAAATACCAAAATCACTCTTTCCAAATCAAAGAGCTGCTTATGGGAGGAAGAAATGTACAGACCTATGATTTTTCTCCCTCAGATAGATAGGTATATCCATAACCAATGCAGAAGTAATCAATACTAAGAACTGCCCAATACTCGCAGGGTTTAAGCAGGAAGAGAACTTAAGTCTGTTTACTTAAACACTATGCTTAAGGTGTGCTTACACTTTTTTTTTTTTTTTTCCTTCACCCTTCTAACAGAATCTCAACTAGTGTTCCCTGAGATTTCCAGTGCAGTATTTGAAAAGTGAGAAAATAATTTGCATTTCTGGATTATTTATCTTCAACAAACTTTTAGGATAGATATGATTTATTACAAACCTATCCAGCACAAGATGGACTCCAAAGACAGGGGAATGAACCCTAAATTTCTGAAATGTTATAAAAAAGATACATCCAGAAAGCCAACTTGATTGCACACACTTAATTAGATCCAGTGCAATCCCTGAAGAAAGGGAATGGATGATAAATTGTGAAATTTGCTTGAAAAAAATTTGCTATGGATGCATTTCAACTTTTAGTGATTTAGTGAGACAAAATCCTCAACTGCTAAAATAATTTTATGATTGGGAAATTGCATTCCTCTCCTCCCACGGTTCCAGCTGTGCTAGGATGTGCCTATACGGATAAGGAACCGCAAAAGTTAAGATATCAGTTGCGGTGTGACTAAAACGATTCTTTTTTTATTTTTATTTTTTTTAATTACCCTTATGTTTTAATGCTAATATAGATGTATATTTTCTTCCCCCTATAAACATGCCAAAGAAAAGATCCAAATATGAATTCCGGACTGCATTTCATAGTTTTGGGATCTGCCCAATATCCCCCCATATCCTCCCAGTTACCACTTTGATTAGCAAGAAGGGTGATATTGAGAAATTCTTCCCTCCTCTTCATATTCCTTCTCAATACTCTCTAAAGAATTAAAATGTATCCAATTTCAAAATCATTATGTTTTGGATATTTCAATTTTGATTTTTTTGTTAAATCAAAACCCAAGAGTCTCTTAAATAAAGGAATGTCTCAAAGGAAGAAAAATCTTGAAAAATAATGAAATTGAGAAATTAACATCTTTACTTCAGATGTTTGGTTTTGAATGATTTTTTTTGGCTGCAGAGAGGTCACTTCATAAAGCGCCTCCTGCAGTTGTTACCTCCAGTAGCCCCTTCAAGCTGTGCTGTGGCACCCTCACAAGCAGCTTGGGCTCCTTCCGTTTCTTCATCCTGAGACTGAGCCTGCAGGCTTCTTCTTTGCCAGATTTCTTCTGCTTCCTCTTGGTCTTGTAATTCACCTGCCTCAGCCTCCTGTGCTCCCTCCTGAGGTATCTGTACTGCAGGCAATGAACCAGAAGTACTTGCAGGGTCCTGTGTTTCGGCAGCTGGCTCAGTTCTGGCTGCATCGGTAGCACAAGCTCCCTCTTCCTCTTCCTGAGAAGAAAAGGCTGGAGTCTCAGGAAATCTGGCACTTTCAAAAGAACACCGCATTTCAACTGAGGAACGTCGCACAGTTGCGCTTTCATTGCACGAGCTGTCTGCCCCTTCCACGTCGCTCTCCCCTTCCTGCCGGGTACTTGCCTCACTGACACTTTCCGTGCGAGCAGGATCACTCTGCTCAGTTTCTGACGACAGCTGGGAAGGTTCAGACCCTTGATCAATGGATTCCGTTTCGCTAACACCCCTTCTGCTCCCAGCAGCGGCATCGGCCGCTCCTGCGTCTGTACTGCTAGGCGTCTGCTCTGCCTCCTGAGCGGCACACGAGTCTCTGCCAGCCTGGTCTGCTGGTTCGCTCTGAGCACCTTGCGGGCTTTCACCTTCTGCTAACTGTGATGGTGGAAGCTCTGGGGGACTCTCTGGCTGGTCATCAGTTGAGGGCAAAGGAGCTTCAGAGGCTGAAACACTGTCATTCTCTGCAGGCCCTTGCATTACCTGATCTGATGAGTAACTTAAACCATTTCTTTCCACACTTCTTGTAGCACCATTAAGCATTACTAAGCCACCATCGTCTTCCAAGGAAGACGGAAAACCCAGGTCTTGGTGTAGCTCATGCTCCTCTTCATCTGAGTCAATGTGAAGCATCGCATTAAGTCTTGTGTCAGTAGGGAAGCTACTCCTCAGTTTTGGGGAAGCTCCACGCGGACGCTCGCCACAGGCAGACGTCCCAGGTCTGGGGTGATTATTGCGTTCTATTGCATCCAGATAGTCATTCAGCGAGTCCTGGCGACCTCTTGTAGGTGATGATCTTGAAGCACCAGAGGTTAGCTCATCCGGGTCTGTTTCCAGAGTTGTACTAGTCCTTAAAGGATGTCTGTGGATTATTTCTCCAGAAGATTCCTCAAGGACTGGACCATTGGAACACACTGTGGATGTATCATGATGTCCTGCTGGCATGTCCTCATCATCAGAGGGGCTCCCCAAGTCTCCGTTTACAGAGTTTACTCCCAGCAAAGTGCCAACTGTTTCTGGTGAAGCATCTGCACATACACAAAGACTGAATGTGAAACATGTAATGCAGCCACAGTCAGTTCATCCTACTTTCTCAGCATCACAAAAGTGATATACAAATACACATCTTCAGGATGTTGGCTTATTTCAATCAGACAACTAGATAACGAAAATACAATTAAAATAGTGCAGGCACCTACAGCACTGTAACAGCAATCACAGAATTTTGTCTGTCTAAGACTATCCTAATTTTTAGCAAAATTTCACAGGTATGAAATATTACTTTAAGGACTCCCATTTTGCTTTCAAAAGGCACAGCATTGCCAAGCATCTTGCCAAACCATCTGTAAAACCAGCCTCACAAACAAGGAACTAGTTTTCTACGGCATCTCTCTTACAACCAGCAGGAGGATCTACACAAACTAGCTGTCCTTAGCAGTGTGCAGACCAGCATCTGAGATCATATTAGGAATCACAGATTGTGCACAGATATCAAATTCTATAAACAACAGCTATTATGAGCAAATTTATTGGGCCTTTCCACTGCAAAGAATGAGAACCTACTCAGGATAAATGGATGAGTGTCGGTCTTTCGGAATTACCATCTCCAAAGCCACATCTGAAACATCCAAAATAGGAATCCCACAAGAAAAAAACAGAGACCCCATACACATGTGAGACAGTTGATTTACATAGATAATCTTACAAAGAAATTCTCTCTATATAACTATTTGGAGATTCTGATCACTGACAAATCCTCACCTTCATGAACAGAAGATGTGATTTCCACTTTGAACTGGAGATATCCACTTACATGATCAGCTGGGAGCCTTCTGCCAAGATTATAACTGAGAATCTGGTCTCTGTGAAAACAAAGATATTGTTGGCTTTGGAGTTGGGTTTTTTTGTTTGTTTTTTCGTTTGTTTTTTCCAATTTTAACTGGTTTTGTTTCCAACACTTTATATCAGAAGTTCTCAGCAGGTACAATGTCAGCGTGACAGAAGGTAAGTTCTTTTACACTTTCAAAGTCAACCATATACATTGGCTTGTACAGAAAAGCACAAACACCAACAATGATGTAAAATACTGTTTGTTAACACATAAAACAGCCTAACAAATCACTATTTATCTTTTCCAAATACAGATTGTGTCCCAGGGATTCTCACACATCCATAAATCTGTTTTTAATTCCAAAAGAAATCATACTGGAAAGGATCCCTTTGCCTTACCTTATCTGCCATCCAACAGAAAATCTGTTCTATTATTTACAAAAACCTTTCATTTTTGAATGCCTTCTGCCCCCTTGTGGTTCTTACTGGAAAAAAAAAAAAATCCCAAAAAGCTTCTTCACATTTCAGTTCTCACTCAATAAAGCACTGCATCTGCCTAAACATATCACTATTTAGAACAGCTTTTAATGCTCAGATGTAACTTCAATACTTTCTTAAGTGTTACTGACTTCAGGGAGACTCTTGATTAGGTACTTGTATCAGCAAGACTTAGGACAAGATCCTAGGCTGTATATTCTCATTAAGCACAGCCAGAATTTACAGTCCCAGCCACCTCCAACAGTTAAAGGTGGGGCAGAATCCTAGCACAATCTCCCTAAAAATAGCTGGTTCTGGACTTCATCTATTCATTAATACTGACCATTAATATGTGCAGGGGCAAGTTAAGCCCTCTAAGACCTTTGATTCTGCTGATACATTTCAAGCTCCCACTGTAATCCAGCAGAGGATTTCAATTGATACTGACATCATGAAACTGAAGAAAAAGAGAGTGAATTTGTTTCACTTTCTTGACCAAAAACAAAACAAGTGAATGATAAAAGTTCATTGCATATTTGGTACAGTTCTACTTCCTGCCTATATTGGCCACTCCATTCCAAGACAAAGAAATTACAGATAAATTGGAAAAAAAAATCTTCAAGGCTGATTTAATGTCAGTTCTAACAGCAGCATGGCAAAACAAAACCAAATACTACCCTGTATATCAAATATACAGAGCTGAAGTACTGAGAAGAAAACAGGAAATATTTTCCAGAATTTTGGTTTGGAAAAACAAAACAAAACAAAACACCACCACCACCACCACCAATAACAGATGAACACAGCAGTCAGGTTTCACGTCATACCACTAGGAATCCTGGAATAGAAAACCTTGGATATAGCACGGAAACGAAAACCCTGAGCTAGGTTTTGAAATCAGTCGGTATCACCGTGCTATTTTTGAGTGTCTAACAGTGTGCAAATTTGTTAGAAAAAGCTGCTTTCTCCAACATATCACAAGTTGTCAAAACTCAGAGATGAAACACTTCTTAGTAAAGTTAGATCGTATGCTCTTGGGAAGGCTTTTTGTTTTTTTAACAAATTATCTATCAAAAGACATCATCAGGTTTCTAAACTACTCGTACAATTTTGTTCTTACATTACTTAGCAGTGTAACCACCACTTACTGGAAACTTAAAGCTGAAATTAGTTTTCAAATACAATTGGCTTTTCTCCATTTGTGCAACCTGTTACTTTGATGAGAGTATCTGTGAAAAAGGAGGCCAGTGGTTTATATCCTGCTTTTTGTGCAAGAGCTTGGTGATACTGCCATTCCCTTAAACTCTCCAGGAAGAATTGTACACATTTTCCTTTACAATCATTCCTTATAGGCCTCATCCACTGGCTGTTTAAGGCTGATGGCAACTCAGTAGCTTTGAGATAGGTCCTATACAAAACATATTTGAACAATTCAGTTCTTCTCTTTGTCCTTTGAGAAATTATTTTTTCTAATTTGTCAAAAGATACATACAACTGACAAAAAACTATGACAAAATAATACACTCTACATTCACCACTTTCTCTTAAACGTAGAATTACATTTTTGCATACACTGCTGTATCTCTTGCAGACCTCCAGCCATTTGCTTCACACCTGCAACGTATCACAGGGCCTAAGCATCAAGTCTCAGGCTCTTTCAAGTGCATATGGCTTTCTGATGGCCTAATTTGATCATCCATTTGACTGCACTGTGGTAGCCACTCCATTAATCACCCTGAAGTATAAAACATATTAAAAATTTCCAAGTGACTTCTTTAAACCGTAACAGAGAGCTATTAAAAAAAATGAAAAAAACTTCTTAAAAACAGTACAACAAATTTTGAGTCCCATCAGTACTCTATTCATAGCATAAGGCAATTCTAATTTGGTAGTACCACTAGCACTCTGAAAAATAAGGAGTCGCAGCCTTGCAGTTGTGATCAATTAGCTGAACAGATATTAACTCTCTCGTTATTATACTGACAATTAAAAATCATTGAGCTGTAACAGTGAGAAAATAAAACTTGCTTACTCTAAGAAGTTTGCACACAAATATATAGCACTGTGATAACGCTCTGGTTCTACATTAGCTAGCCATAAGGTAACGTTTTTTGTGAGCGTAATGATTTTTTGTGTAAAGAAAGCAGAACTGGAAACAAATTAGAGACAAACATATATGCAAACACATGTACATGCATTCTGAATGGGGTGAGAACCACCATTTTCCAATTAGGCAATAAGGCTATTAAAATTTCCATTAAATTTCTTACTACAGTTGCAGTACAAATTGTGCCTGTGCCAGTAAGCCAGAAAGGCTGCTTTGTGCCAGCATCCTAGATGTTGAGTTTCCCTAACAAATGCAAGTGAGCATTAAGAATGTATTAAATTACCCAATTGCATGTCTCTCCAGTAGTCTCTGAACTGGGATGGTTAACTTCCCAAGAAAGCGCTTGATGATTGGACGACTCTTGGCAAATTTGTCCTTAACCTCAATTTCCAGGACATCTGTTAGAAGTGCAACAAAAGAATATTTCTGGAAGGAAAGAACATATTTGACATCATATCAATATACCATTATTCAGAAAGCATGTACACAATTACTAGTAGCTTGCAGTGAACTCCAAAAGCAGTGATTGATGACTGCAGCAGTTTCCTTATTGAAAAATAATAACAACATCATTATTAAGCACTGGTATTCTTGCACATGTTGACGGCCTCTCAGAAAACCCACACTTTTTGACTGTTCCTTGAAAATACATGCTCAGTAAGAAGCTGCACTGGATGAAAGCACTTTCATGGTCCTTTTCAGAAAGGAGAACGCAACGTATCCTAGTGCTTGCTTCAATCTGGACAGTAGAAAGCACAAAGAGAAGGAATCCTCACTGCACACTGTCAGAGTATGGAAGAGTAGCTGGGTCAACGCAGAAGAATGAGGAGAGCTTCACTCCAGTCTGTGCTTATGGAACTTCCCTACCAACACCCTGTTTTTGTATGCATGACAAGACAGAAGAAGGGCAATGTATGGGCCATATTTTCATGAACACTGGAACTAAAGAAGGAGAACTGTCCATAGATTTTTGTTTCAAAGTTCACAAATCTTCCCAGTAAGTTCCAACAAAAGCTCTTCCTTCACTTGTGGCCTTTATACAAGATGGCATTAATTTGTAAAAGGTTTTGCGATGTCTGGTAAGATCACTCTTCCACCATCCCCTATGAGGGAATACTGTCACAGTCACTCTCTTCAGCCTAGCATCAATTTTCATTATGTTTATGAATACTTCATACTTGACATCTGTGCTGCTCTGCCAAGCCTGCCTGAAGATGGCCAAAAGATTCACCAATGGTACAGGGCACGTGTATGAGCAGGCATGTCAGCAGGCATGCACACATACATGTCATGTGATGACAAAGTCTACTAGGAAAACTGGCTTAGGAACCAAAGATGTATTTTCTTCCCTCTAGATTTTAAGAGATTACAAACAAATGAAAAAGTATGGGTAAAATCTACCAAAAAGCCAAGGCCATCAGTTACATTTTCACTGTCTGCCACCTTTACGAACTCTGAGCAAATTGCAACCTGAGTTCAATGGCTAATGCACATCTAGCTTCTAGATGGTGATGTATTGAACAAGGAACAAAAGAAGGAACAACTCTTCAGTTCAGCCGTAGACGTTGGTTAAAAATATTCAAAAACAGCAATTAAATTAGGTCAGGAATAAAAAAAAACTTCTCATGCCGGGTAGAGCTGTGAAAAATTTGATTTCAAATTTGTGTCTCAGTTTGCTACAAAACTGCAAATTATTTTCCAGAAATGAGTGGATGTGAAACTGAATCAATTCTGCACCACTAGGACAGCTTATGTAATGGAATCATACGCTGGTATCATCAGAGCATTGCTACAGGGAAGATGCAGCAGTTAAAGCAAACTGATATAATGCGTGCACCGCTAAACATTATCACTTTCCTAACAAGCTTCAAAAAACAAAGGAGAACTGGAGGGGAAAAAAACACGAAAAACAAGAATAGATTTTTTTCCTATCTACTGAATAAAGAAATAGAAAGAAAGAAAGATGAGGATTCAATTTAGAGACTAAAACTCCTAGTTTTTAAGACCTTACGTTTTCCACGAATCTACAGTCTTTCCCACAACCAAGCATCCCAGAACAGTGCTAATGCTGCCCTGCTCTGTTCTGCTTTCCTGCATATTTAACTTTAATTTGTAGAAACATTCTCCAAAGCCCACTCAATTTTCCAGTCTTCCTAAAGAACACAGTAACACCCAAACACAGTATAGGCATCTTCTCATTAGAAAACAGGTGCAGATCAGAAGGCTGCTAACCAGTCCTGAAACGTTTACAGCTGTTTTCACAGTTTCCCACATAAACACTTACCTTCACAGACACAGTCATGCTCTTCTGTGCTCAGACAGTTGTGGGACTGGGCAGTTCATGTTCTTTCTCATGAGCTGAGACCCGCACAGCTTACCCAGTATAAATAAATCTGGAAAATCGGCTTCTGCCAAACTGCCTTTTTTTTTTTTTTTTTTTNTTTTTCCTTTTTTTTTTTTTTTTTTTTTTTTTTTGCTCCTTGCTTAAGTGATGCTGTAATGCCTCCCTGGGCTTCCCCTCCCATAACAGCACATACAGAGGATACACCAAAGAGCACCCACTCTGCCTGGCAAAACTGAACGCTTGCCATCTGCTATGCACAATGAGGATACCGTTTCCAAACTATGACACGTATTCTACCTTTTCTTAAAGAGTCGTCTCCCAACATATAATTCATTTTAATAAATTCTTTTTTTTTTTTTTTTGTAGTTTCAAGGGATCTACAGGGCTGTTGAGTGACCCCAACTCTTAGCAGAGAAGTTAATGAAAACCTCACAGAAGTGCAGCTTAAACACTTGGCATAAACATGCAGATGATAGCTGTTTCTATCCAACCACAGGGCTACAATTTCTGTGTCAGTTTAAATAGCTAGCTATAAAATAAGCTCCCAGCCTTTAGAGAGTAAGGAGTAACGCATGAAGTACAAGCCTGGTACACTGCATCAGCTGGCAGACAGCTCTCGAAAGGCATACGTTACCTCTCTGTGCCAGACAGGGTTAGTTGTGTTACTGATGATAGTTGACCTTCTTTCCTGACCATGATGAGCAAACGTAGGAAATGTACTTTTCTTGCCTGGCTGGATGGACATCTTTAGATAAGGATCAGGGTTGAAGAACATGCCTTTTTTAAGTCCAACAGCTCTAATATCTTTAAAGCAAAACAAGGAAGGAAAAAGGAACAGTGTAAATTAAAGCTAGTTCACAAAGTAGGGCATTCCTAAAATATTACCCAGGAAATCAGTTCACATAAACCACTAAATAAAGCAACTTAAAATTACTCAAAGAGTAACTGGATACAGTGTACAGAAGATCCTTGAAGCAGGAAGTCAAGTGTTTTCCCAAGAGAACATAGGGAGGAAAAGTACGGACATCCTCATTTACATTTTGCCCTCCAGTCATTTCTAAAGCAAAGTTACAGCATGAACTTTTACCTGAGCTACAAATGTTTTTATCAGTATGCAAGGTATTTCTACCCTAAACCAAACAAGCCAAGCAATCAAGCCACCATACAGTCCTTGCTTTGCTTCTGGTTGAGGGGAAGTGGCTAAGAAGAAAAAACTTGTATGGGAGGTAAGGTAGTGAACTCACACTTTCTCAAAGCTGGGACTTTGAGAAACGTAACTTGATAGTTCAGGTTTCAATATTCTTTATCAAGGTTGCCCTGGACTATGATGCAAACTTCCTCCCAATTTAGAAGACAACAAGCTATCCCACAAAGAAAGAGGCAAAGTTTTCTGAAAATGCTTCTTTCTTCCTAGAGAAATCTCAGCATCACAGCCCCTGCAACTCAAGTCTAGAGTAATACAGAGGAATTCTGAAAACCAGACATTTTAATTCTTCTGCTGCATGAGGAGTATTTCACAAACAAATCACAAAGAAAACAAACCTGTCCCCTAAAGGAGTACAGCATGAAACCTAGGAAATAACGTCATCACTTAATCATGGCTCAGATTTGATTTGCCACAATTTAAGATTAAAGTTTAACATAATTTTAGAGCTACTGTTCCCACAGTCACATGAGAAGCCAGAAGTAGAATAGCATCAACAATACAGTCCTCTAGTGCCTTAGCTGAAAGATGCTAGGCAACTATCTTTCACCACAACTTGCAAAAAACAGAACATTCTCTGATTTGCAAAAGGAAAACCCATTAAAGATAAAATATAGTAAAAAAAAAGGCATATTCAGATGACAACAACAAAATGCAGACTCACCACATTCCAGATGAGCAACCAAAAAACATTCTGGAAAGCACCTTACAGACCTATCAGTTAATATACTGTACAGTCAAATTTAGGGGGCTCCTCAAGTTGAGTTATAACATTCTGTTAAACACAACAGGTTTTTCAGATTTCACAAAAACAATTATCTTTATAGAACGCATTAGTTCTATCCTGATAACTGCTGCAAGACTATACCAAAGAGCATTTTCTTCTGCTCTGCTTCTACAGCCTCTAAATGTTCCTGTTGTCAGCTCTTCAATACTTAGAAGCAAATTTTTTCAGTCTTTGCTTGAGTTGAATATGCTGTAGTTACACAAAATTTCCTGTGGAATAAAGTGCTAATCAAAACACTTGATAGTACCTGGTAGACTGTATCCCTCAGTTATTTTGCTGTATGACAGCTTAGCTCTGTCTGTTACAAGTTAAGATTTTTTCCTTCTTAAACCACCACTGCATTGTTACTCCTTTCTTGTAAGTGACAGAAACAGCTTGCATTTTATTTAGAGGCTATATTAATTTTTTTTTTCTTTGCTGCACAAACTAGGAATTTCTGTAAATTTCTCATGCTGAGATCTATCAAATCCATTTCTATCACTCCTGGAGATTCATGATTCTGGCTTGTTTTCAAAGAGAAGTTCAAAAGAAATGACATCTTTCAAGCCACTAGAGTGTGCTCCTACAGAAGCTAAGGGAGAAAAGTGCTCTATTTTTAACGTTTTTTAAATCAGCAAGAACTTTTTTTTTTTTTTTTGTAAAAACAGTTTTTCTGTTTGTTTGTTTGTTTTACCTGATAGCGTAAAGCTGACTAACTTCCGAGAGTGCTGGGCTCCAGAACCACCTTCATCCGTGCCTTCTACTCCCATCTGAAGAGAAGAAAGACATACACACCACAGAAATTCTCATCTATTTTATACATGCTGGAAGATGCAATTATATGCATCTTATGTAATTGTAAAGTAGTACGCAGCTGAATAATTGGACCAGCTACTGCCTATTCCCACAGACAGACAAAGCCACAGCATCCATTCCTATTATTTATGCCACATGGTGTTAATACACTCACCCTTGGAATCTTCCAAACAGAGAATCAATCACAGAAGGGGAAACCCTATTTTCTTATGGGTTTCATTTTTGTGAAATAAAGAACAGTATGGACTGGTAATATGTATGAAAGCATGAGCCAGCCAGTGACAGCCAGATACCTTTTGGCACTTTTTACAGGAAGGCAATTTACTGTGCAATAAAAAATGGCAAAGTGATCAAAGAGTCTAAAGAAAGCCATCAGATTTATGAACGAAAGGTCTTTCTAAATGGAAAACTGCATCAAATATATCAATATGAATGTAGTCTAAAAGTTACGCTTATACTGCACAGAGTTTCAGGTGTAGTTTCTACAGAAATCCCTGAGCAGATAAAGCACTACTTCAAAATAAAAAGTTTCTCATGTATTAACATCTAAATTGCTACATTCACACAACAGTTCTTTCAACTGACAGAAGAATTTCTCTCAAGGCAGAGATGTGCATCCAGCTGAGTAATCTAACATCAAAACATCAATGGAGCTCCATTTAAAGTCAAGCAGTTCCCCACACAGGCAGCGCACCCACTCCCAGACAGGCGAGATTACACAGTCTGCTGAAAAAGCTTCATCCAAACACTACGCTGGGGATGTATGTAAGTGATAAAATCGGAAGTCATCTGATCCAGTAAGCAAAATAAGTTGAAAACAAACCTGCACAGCTGTGTGTAGCTGAAGCACGTAACGCAGTATTTAGAACCTGACCAGTTGTCTGAAAGCAGCCCTAGAAGCTACAGGACTGATAAATTATTCCTGCAGCAGTGGTGGCTGGACTAGGATGTGCAATCCATGAAGAAACCACTAAATAAGTCAAGAGCCATTTCGATCTTGCTTCAAGCATTTCAAATACTTCCCACAATGCTTAGCAAACAAAAGCAAAATCAGAATAAACGCTGTGGCACAACTGATACTGAAGATTTTCTTCCGTTGCAAAATTCTAATACTTAGCAGATAAAAGCACACCAGTTAACAAAGTGATAAAGAAACGGCGATGACGCTGACGTTTGACGTCTCCATGGGCCTCAGCAGTCCCACGAGGAAACAGCCTGTGACAGGAAGTGGCAGGGCTCCCAGCCCCGCCCATTTCCCTTTCTCATCACTGGAGCTGTGATTCACCGTCGTCTTCAGGGACAAGCATTTCTCACCAGAATGCTGTCACCTCCCCACCAAGCATACGACACCATCGCTCCAATGGCTTTATAAGGACACTCAAGCAGTGTAGTAAAATGATGGGGGCACCACAAACGCAGTGGGATAACCCCAGCCTGACCAGCGTTCTTCATCTTGAGGAGGGGTTCACTGGAAGCCAACCCCTCCAGAACGGAGAAGCCATACAGGCAGGGTCTCGAGATCTCCACGCACTTCAAGGTACTCTGTTTGGCTTATTCTCAGGGGCACTGATTTACCCATCAGCAGAAAGGCCTTCCTCATTCAGTACGTATTTTTCCACCACATCACTGACTCTAGATACTATTGTTTATACTGGTAATCATTATTTTATTCTGTTGTACAGAAACATAATAATTTACAGAAAATATGATTTGCTCACAATTCAGCTATAATTAGAACTACTTATAACACAGTGTTCTTTAGCACTTCCATGGTTTCATTTGCTATATACCATTTTCCAGCTCCAGTATGATCTGAACAGTAATTTCAGCTTTTCTGCACAAATTACAAAACAATCCCACCTGACATGGTCAGATTTTGGCACTACGAAGGCTATCTCTGGTGTAACGTAGTGTTTCTGAATGCTAGATCAGACCTTTATTTTCCACCAGTTCAGATGAACACAGCATAGTATTAACTGCTAATCCAAAAATAAAATGGACTGAAATTACTGGTGTAATATGCTGCTAGTGTGAGGGAAATCAGAAACACACCTCCAATCAAACTATGCAATGTGAAAATTTAGCATGATACAAGTAAGCAAGTAACCTATCACAACTTAGAAAAACAAAACAAAACAAAACAAAAAACAAACAGAAGGAATGGGCAAGCCTTGACTCTTTTACCACTTCCGGAATCAACATTTCTGTCAAAAAGGATGTGATACACACAGTGCTTAAGCTTAACACCAAAAACATGAAAATGGTAAAGTGCATTATAGTTTAATGACAGGTATACTTAAATATAATTAACCCAGTATGATATTTTATTGAACTACCTATCATCTGAACTATCACATGACATTCCCATCAGTGAAACTAACAGCTGACTTATTGGAAGTCTGCCTTGTTAGCACAAACAAAAACATTCACCTAAAATTACACCCTCCATCAGGAGTACAAATTCTGTAGAATACACAGGACCCTGTGCTACCTTTCAAAGGAAAAAAAAATCAATAGTGACAGCTAGTTAACTCTATGAGACTGTCCGGTGACTCTGAAAGACAGGTCTTAAGTAAGTCCCAAATAAATAAATGCATATTAAAAGACAGAGGTTCAAATGTCCTTTTGTGTAGCATGGCTTGTATGACAAGATCCAGAAAACATGCAAGCTTGAATGATTTCTCCATTACTGAGATGCTTTTTCTTGATATTGTTGTTTTTTTTTTTAAAAAAAGTAGAGACTTATGATATGAATTGTTTGAATTAGATAAACAATGTGAAAAATTTCTAATATGGTGTTAAATTACGTCAAACTGGCAGCATTAAAATTAAAAGCAAGCAAAATAAAATTGTTGTATAAAAGATTTCAGCTAAGCTCAGTGATTTTTAATGTCATTTTATCATAAAATAATAATAATAAAAAAACAACAAGAAAAGCATTTCCTAATTTTGGTGATTGTAGTCAGACAGTAGCTTTTTTTTTTTTTTTTTCCAAAAACTTGCAGTTGAAGGCAAAACTAGGAGATTTTTATTGATAAGTTTGTCTGGCAATTAATATCTTATACAACTACAATGAACAAATAGGCTAAACTTACCATCACAGCAGGGTTTTTCACAGTGATACATGGAGTAGTAGCTCGGAGGGCTCCACTAACACCATGGTAGTATTTAAAACAGATCTTTATTTCAGCTGGAAAACAAAACAAGAATCACATTAGATCCTTTGTGACTGACAGTAGGCAAAAGACAGAAAATGAAAGGAACATGTACAGGAATTCACAGCTCACTTCTGTTCATTGAGCCTGAGTTACATCTTTGCCGTAGAAGCACGCAATAACTGTAGATAAACTACGTTTTCTTTTAAACTGCAGAACAGGATTGCAGAGAATCAGGATACAGATTTCCCTGAACTGTAAAACAACCCTATTTGCCATAAGATAACCACTTTTTCCTCTAAGTTGTTTCTTAGGAGATAGAGGAGAAAAGCAGTAATTATATCATCTCCTGTGATCATTACTGTCCTCTTTGTTGCTCTTTCCCCATTTCTCAAAATGAATGTTGATTTTGCGGGTCCAGAGGAGGGCCACCAAAATGATCAGAGGGCTGGAGCACCTCTTCTATGAGGAAAGGTTGAGGGAGTTGGGACTGTTCAGATTGGAAAAGAGAAGGCTCTGGGGAGACCTCACTGCGGCCTTCCAATACTTGAAAGGAGCTTACAGGCAGGAGGGTGACCGACTTTTTGCACGGGTGGGTAATGGTAGGACAAGGGGGAATGGGCTAAAACTGAAAGAGGGGAGGTTTAGGTTGGACATCAGGAAGAAATTCTTCACTGAGAGAGAGGGGTGAGGGGCTGGCACAGGCTGCCCAGAGAAGCTGTGGCTGCCCCATCCCTGGCTGTGCTCAAGGCCAGGCTGGATGGGTTCCTGGGCAGTTTGATCTAGTGAGCGAGTGGCTGGCAGCCCTGTCCACGGCAGGGGGGTTGGAACTAGGTGATCTCTGAGGTCCCTTGGGCCTTTGATTGTTTGTAACCATTCCATGAATTCTCGTATCATCCAGAGATGAAATCAGTAGGAACCCTAGATTTATTTTCAAACCACCAACAAAAACATTTTAAAGCACTGCATCTTGTATTAACTCCTGCAAAACCCCACCAATAAGATTTCCCTTTTTGTGTGACCCATCAAACCTTTTACTACCATTTAGTATGCCAACCCAAAACCCACAATAAATAGAAACAACTTGAAGATGAGATACTGTATTAGAAAACTCAAGCTCTTGAAGTTTGGATTCTGCATTGAGCCCTACAGATATTCTGACATTCTGGTAGGTGTGGAGATCCAATTATAGTTGATCATGGTGCAAAGCTATGCTGTTCAGTTTGCTCTTGAAAGCTCATTCTATGTAAGTTGGATCCATCATTTGGTGACCTGGCTTCAGAAATATTTTAGCAGGAAATTAGAGCAGCTGGTCATTTCCTCTTCGTGTATTCTGCAGATTATATTTCTGCTACTATTTCAATATACTCAGTGACGAAAAAGGCTTATCGAGACGTGCTACTAGCATGATTTGTCAGACTTTGGAAGAAGTTCCATGACACACATATCTGAAGGACGCTTGAAGCACTTGATATTGGAACACAGGAAAGGTAAATGTTTCACCATGCTTCTGGTCCCACTGAATAAAGTTTTGCTAAATTGCATCTGCTGCACACAAAAGAGTATTACATTTCACTGAAGCCTGACCTCTCCACTGTTGTTCCCCTGCATTCTTCCAGCACAGCAGAACAGCTAAAATTACAGCTGCCCTTGATCCTGTGGGATTTTCCCTATCTGGAACAATCTCCCTGCTTTCCTTCTCCGCCGGGACAACTCTTCTGTGGGAGGCTTCCGTACCTCTGGGTACAGAAATGACCACAGCCAGACAGAAATGGCCGAAGGCGGGCACAAATTTCTGCAACCAGTTTGGACAGACCAGGAGGTGTGCATGAAAGTCTTGGCAGTTCAGTTCCTCTGACTTGGTTTAATAGTACATCAGCAGCCATAGAATACAAAACTGCATGTGCTGAATTATGTTTTGAGACATACTGCGTGATTCCTTGAGGGCTGAGGTACTTTGTCTTTGCAAGATAAAAGGTCCACTCATCCCTACTCAGAAGGATTAAAATCCATCCTGCAAGCCTGCTCAGCCAAAAAGGATTGGTTTTTAATTTCTAATTTGGTACAGGTCAACATTCTTTTACCCTCTTCCTCCTGGCACAAAGAGGACACACCTCCGAGCTGGCCTTCGAAGGCCACCACGTGGCTCCCAGCGCCACCAGGGACCGAGGAGATGAGGGGCTGCTGATCCCTCTCTCCCCTCCTCCTCCTCCTCCCCGCTGAGTCTGCACACAGCCAAAACATGATCATCCAACCTGCTCTATTTACCACACACATTACAGTAAAACTCACAATGCAAGCTGGATTTCTGATCGGCTATTAAGGTCTATAAGGCCTAAAAATTTTAAGTCAAGATGCACAGGCTCTTCCTCGACCTACCCACAACGCTTACATCCAAATGGGCACACAAGAATTTCTACCTCACATATACTTGGAATTTCAGCACTTGGCATAATTCCTGCTAACTTTCACAAGTGCCAGGCTCTCCACATTGCAAGACGCATGCATGAAGGAGCAGGACTCAGGCTCTGAGCAGCTCGAATGGCATTGAGAGCACATCATGGCTACCTGAGAGCTCGGTAAGACAGCGACTATTTCACCAAGCCTTCTACGTTCTATCTCCATTGCTCAGCTTTATTGTGATCCAAAATTTATCTGCAGAGGGTTTCTGGTGCTGCTGTTCCTCCGGTCTGTTGTCAGTGACTAAGTGGCCACTTTCTCTCAGTTCATCACTTCAGAAAACAAGCCAGCAATGCAAGGCTACAAGCCACTGCCTCTGTCTGCAGGTAGCCCATAACACAGACGAAGTCTGGGATCCATTCTCACTACACTGGTACGTACATTCCCCTAAAGGCTGAAATGTAATGCTACAAGCGTTGGATCCTCAGATTTCTTTCTCTCAATGTCTCTCTCTCTCTATAAACATACAGTACTACTCTCCATTACCTATATGTGTCTGGTGGTAGAAGAAAGCAATTCAAGAAACAGAATTGACAATTTCTCTCATATAAATGAAATCATTTAAAAACAAAACAAAACAAAAAAAAAAGCCTTCAGGACTAATCGCTTGTAACGATTAGAAAAAGCAGCGCACTTAACAATACGACATTTGGGGACTTCTCCCACTTCCCAAGAGAAGTAGCATTGATTTGGTTTGGGCTTTATACAGCTCTACACACAGACACTGCAGAAGTGCTGTCAGCATGGGATTAACACAGGGGAAGCTGTGCTTGAAATTCAGCATGAAATTGAAAAGTGGGCTATCTGGGACATGCATACAGACACTGCCAAGGTGAATATAAGTTTGCAAAATCTGTTCTTGTGCATGGCAAGAACACAATTCCCTCACAGGACTAGAGACAGTTAAGTAATTTTTTTTTTTTTTTCATATCTAATAGTTTCAAAAACTACAATTGATGCTTAACATGGAAAGAAATCTCAGAGGAATTGTGTCAATCCAAAACAGCTGAGGATCTCTCTCTCTGACGTTTTTCTACTGTGTTGTAAAAAAAACTGTGATTTGAGTATTTGCTCTTCACATGGGATGGATTCCTGTGCTCCGAATATATTGAACATAGGTGTCTGTGCCTGGTCCTGATGGAATATATCTCAACCTATTACACACAAATGAGGCCCCATAAATACAAAGAGGTCTTCAGAAACAGGAAATTTCTGCATACACGACTTTAATATTGAGAAGGCTGAATTCAATACCATACTTATCTTCAGGCTTCCTCTCCACTGTTCCATAGTGTAAAGGACACAATCGCATGCATCACCCACAGCTTTCCCAGTTTCTTTCATTTGTTCTGCCACCTTCCTTTGAAGTGCTTCCTTTAAGTGAGAACTCGCTTTTTTCTTCCTTTTCTTTCCTACTACTTCTTTCCCCAACAAGCTAATGAGCTTGCTTTGTTTGTGATCTGTACTGAAGAAGTTAACAGCAGTAAATCCAGCAAGGAAAGACACCTGTGCCTGACCACAGGACTACTTGCTGCCTGTTGATTAAAGCAAAATGTGGCCTTGCATAACAAAAAGTATTTCCATTTGTGGGAAAAAGTGACTGTACCTAGCTCTGCGTTCTTGCTACCACACATGTCTCATTGTTCCTCCAGACATCACACAGACTGCAAGGAATTCCTACAGCCACCAGACACTTCCTCTTCATTTAAAAATAGGACAAAGTGAAATTGGGGTATCCATGATTCTTTGAAAGATATCACACACAGCCATATAAAAAGGGCTATGTGTTAATTAACCTGAACATTCCATAAGACCATAATCTCCTTCTTTTAAAGCCAATAGCTGTTATCGTTTTATAAGTATTATATAAAAATGCTGGAATTAACAAAGGTTTCTGGGACTCAAACATTGATATTTGAATTTCAAAAGAACTCCTGCATGAAATTATAATGCTGTACTTCCCTCTGTGGACCATGCACTCTTGCCTCTTCAATAATACAGAGATCAGCTTATACCAAATAACAGTTTGCTTTTAAAACATCAGTAATTCTCCAAAGTCCCCCACTTTATCTATATGCTTCCTGCCTTTAATATTTTATCTTTGCCCAACAAAAAAATGCTTTAAGATAAAAAGATACATGGAATGCAGACATCTGGAATACGTAAATGTAAGTGTAATTCTAGAAGAACGCATTCTTCCCAGGAGACCAACAACTCCGGAAAAAAAAGTTTGCTCACTTTGAGAAGAGTTTGCTCCAGAGACAGCCTACCTAACTGAAACATCTATATGAGAGGTGAGGTCACCCCACACTCCCCCAAGAAAGGATGGCAGAGACACCTCCAAAAGATGAGGCAAATCCTTGCTGGGTTGCCACAGTCCGGTGCTCCCTGCTGACTGCCCAGTGGTAGCTCCTGGACATGGCAGTGAGGTGCCAGGAACCACCTGGCTCTCTGCAAATATCAGCACCCATCCTCAAACACCCAATAAGAAAAAGCTGACATCGCAGAAACTCATCTACAGATGAGTGGGAACATGTTTTGCAAAGCATTAAGGAAAACTTTGGCACCAGAACAAATTAAGTCACTCACATTCAGGCTTTACAAATGTGTAAAGGGAGATGTAAACCAGGGAAAACGCTTTGGGTTAAACCCTAATTTTTCCCAACTGAACTCCAACACCCAACAGACAACTGTAGAAATGTAAAAGTGCTCTGCACATTCTGTCAGTCGAATTCATTTTCTTTAGCGTGACGGTTCAGTGAACACAACCTCTTTGTTCAGATACTACGCATTCTTTCCTCAACATCATTTTAACCAAGCATCTTCTCAATTACTTCCTACTCGGAACAGCAAACAGCAGAGCAGCAGCAGCAGCGCTGAGGCAGGCTGCCTCCCGGTACGTGCCATCTCCCTCAGCAAGTACGTCACAGACTGTGATGAAAACCCTAGGAAGTGACTTAAGCAGAACTACAGAGACCTCTTCAGCTGAACTAGTATCAGTAACAGATTATTTTTGTCCCCCAGTGGTCTCTGCTCAGCTAACCTGCTTCAAAGGAAACTGCTAAGCCAGTGTCGTCCAGACAACAGCCTACCTGGCCCTGCCACCTACGCTCACTTCACTGCAACTCCAGGACATTTTTATTTACAGTCACAAGCACTGCCTGTGTTACATTCCAATTTGGCCAAGCATTTAATTATAATCCAACCTTATAACAAAACACTTGGGTATTATGCGCTCAAGGAAATCAACGAGGCTTGCCACAAACCGTAAAAAAAATCAAGACATTATCCTGTTTCAGTTATTTGTGATACTCAAAAATAGCTGTTAAGAGACAACAGATATAAATAGCAGAAGTATAATAAAACATATTTCTAACTTGGTGATCAGGTTTATAAACAGGGCTGGGACAACAATCATGAGAAACACAGCCCCAGTCAGCCTCCTGAGAGGGCACCGGTTACACGGTGCCACCCAGGCCCAGACTGAGAACAATCCAGTATCAGGAAAACATGACCTTTACAATTTCATTGAAAAGGTCAAAATATAAACACTGGGTACAAGTAATGATTTTTGTTGGTAGAATACTCGTTAACATTGACCATTGAGCAACATTTTGGTCAGAATACTGAACCGTGCTCACATCTCTGCTAGACAACTCTTCACTAGAGCAGCCCTTAAAAACTAACAGCACATCAAGTTCAATTATGAAACCTACTTGTTTTTCTTCAGTCTCTATTAGTTTTTTTAAACAAAAAATGGGTCTGGGAGTTCACTCTGCTAACTGCAAAGTACAGCAAGATTCAGTCTCGGTACACGATTTTTTATAAAACTTAGGGACTGAATACAGAAAACTCTATATAAAACCTCATTTGTAACACGATCCCAGTGCAGTGCAAACACATGTATCCTCACCATGCTTTCTGAATATATCTCAGAGTCATGCCACAAAATGGAGATTTTAAGGACAAAATAGAAACAGCCTGTGCAGTTACCGCATCCAAGCATTGCAGCGTGGCACCAGAAGGGATTTAACCACAAACATCCCGGAAGTGATTTGGAAATTATTGATGTGACACGACTGGCAGTGTCTGGAGGAATCCCAGCAGGTGCCACTACGAATTATTGTTCAAGATGCAAAGAAAATACATGCAAATCAGTATGCTTATGTTCTATTCACAGTAATGACTGTGACACCAAATACCGTATATAACAACAAACACATTACACTGCATGCAAAGTAGGTGAAGGTGTTTCTTGTGGATACTGTAATTAATACACATGGGACCAAGACTATAACTGATAAACGTAAGTCAATCTGACTCCAAGGCTCAAACCAGAAAACCCAGTCTCAAAGCAGGCCCTTAGCCCATGCCGATACTAATACCCTGAGCAGGAGCATGGTTTGGACTCACGTACAAGCACATGACCATCCATACTGCTGAACAGTCACCGAGCACCTGTGACACTTCTGTCCCACATGCTTTGAAGGGAGGAAGGGCTGTACGGACAAGCTGCGCTGCGCCCCTTGCTCCCAGCAGCGGCAAATAGGTCCTGGCCTGTTTCATCTACTAGGACACGTGCAGCTTTTAACTCCCCTGTCTGTTCTCCATAAGGAATGCCATCATCTCTGCTCCAACACAGATGCACGGAGAAACTCTGTGCCATGTTAACAGCACCCCTGGACTAATTGCAGCTTCTCCTGCACCAGACACTACAGGTCCTGACACACTTACAGGACTAAACAGTCTGATGTCATGATAAATACCAGATGATCATACCAAACACAAAAGCCCAAGGCTGTGTTGCACCTTCTCACTGCTGCCACCAATTCAGAGTAACACACCTTGAACTTGTCTTTTCATTTCACAGGAGAAGGACGAAAACTGTTGAGCTGTGGTCATGTCTAGCAATCCTTCTGTACTTTACACAGCAAACAACATGAGGAAGCTGTCTAGTGAGTCATTGTTTTCCTTCCCCCACAGTTTAGCAAATCTCAAAGCAGAAAGCCTTAAAGTCACACCTATTATGTAAGAAAGCACCATCTCGGGTACACTGATGCTCAGATTCATCTTGTTGAGTCTCTAAAATGACAGAGATCCCTTTCATGCTCACAGTGCACTTTCGCTCCATCCTCAGGTAAAAGCAAGGGGAGTGCCTGCCTCTGCAGGGGTCAGCTCTGCAGTCCAGAGCCAGTCACTTCGTCTGGAGGTGACATCTTAAGGACACCAGCTGCTTGTGATGGCGAGCTGGACTTGGAACTTAACTTCTTCCCTTTTTGCATACTTCTTTCCTCCCCCCCCCCCTCAGCTACTCCCCTCAGAGGCTGCCTGCATTTTGGGAATACATTAAGTTAATCTCTCATTATTTCACTGTTGATTCCTTTGATTCTCTCCTCAGCAGAGAGTCTATGGATTTATTTTTGTGTCAACTTTTGTCTGAAGCATGTGAGATTTTACTTTGATCATCCTTGTTTGGCTAATTTTGGGTGCACTGGAGGGAATTAGTATCTGTTTTTAGTATGAAGATTATGAGATTCTCCCCACACTTCTTTCTGTGGGCTGCCTGATCTGAATAGAGGATAGCAAGCTATGCCTTTACAAGTTACTTGCTCGAGAAACAGGAGATACTGAATCCATAGGGAGGAATTTTAAGCAGAATAAACTGCATGACCTGAAAACTGAGTTACAAGACTGCAGATACACAGCAATGTAAAATTCAGCAAAAAAGCTTAACTGAGGCTTTACTTTAAACACAAGCATAAATTCCAAAGACTTCAGTGAAACTACTATCAGTTTAAAGTTATCCTCCTGGAGAAACAGCTTCTGAAATTAAGGTGTAAGATGCTTTTCTTACAAGGTACAAATCTGAGGATTTCAGAGGGAGTCCAAGGCCCAATTCAGCTGACTCCCACTGATCAGCATTAGTGCAATTAAAATGGAAATACTCCTTCTGCATACAATTAATTTGCATATGGCTTGTTACTAACGCTATCATCCCCTGCACTTTGCCGTGCAGAGATCTTACATCATGGGTGAAAAGATAGGGAATGACCACGAGCTCTGACACCGCTGGGAAAAAATGCAACCAAGCCCTTTGGGATAATAACGTGCACAGTGCAAAGTCTGCTGCAGCTAGTTTTAAGTCAAAACTGCTAGTTCTTGAAGCATTAACTTAGGTTACTCACACAAACTAAGAACAGTGTTCAAGAGCCTCACGATCATACATTACAGTGCAACACATACCCAGCTTAAGGATGAAAATAAATATCCTTGAGGCCAACTTATCTGTGCTGAGAACAACACTGATACAGTGTATGTACAAGAAAGATGCAAGGAATTCTTCCAATGAAGACTTTGATTTGCTTTAATATCACTGTCTTTGGCTCCAGAAGAGTTAATTACTTCCTTTGATCTTTACTATTTTCTTGATCTTAATCTTCAGTTCAACCATTTTTTTCTGCAGGGAACTCCTGAAATTGATTTGATTTTATCCGATTATATTCCATTAAATCTCTTTTTTTTTTTTTTTTTTAATTCTAATTAAAAAAACGTACTGTGTAATGCATAGATTCACATGGCAAGGTTCAGTGATGACTTCTAGAATTAAGAACTTTTAACAATTCTTTATAGCAGAGGGGGCCCAATATATGTATTGAAATATATGTATTGCTGTATATCAGTTAATTAGAAGAAAAATTTCTGCCAAGATTTACAGTTAGCAGCACTGCAGTGTACAGTAAAGTAATCGAGTGGGAGTAGATGTATATTTTAATTTACGAAGGAAGATTCAATAGTGTGAGGCTAAACAGGTGGTAGAACAGCTCACAGCTCTTTTGGGACTGATTGCCACTTTGATGCTACACATATCAGGGTTTTCAACGAGCTCATACATAACATTCTAGGATTAAAGAATCCAATTTCTTTATGGGATCATATGCTTCAGACAGTAAAATAACACCTTTTCATTAAAAAGCGAAAAACAAAGCAAAAGAAAACACACAGCAGAGTGGCTTAGCTTACTGTAAGTCCTGTTCATCTAATGAAGTGGTGTAGCACTCTGATTTGAAGCTTGACTACCAAAACTTCTCGCAGAGCTGAAGACTGTTTATTTCAGTCACACCAAGTCTCTCAATGTTTCAAAAGTGCCCAGTGGATTTCCCAGTGTAATGACATTTCAGCTGAGAAATCCTGATGCAACTGGACAGGAGGCTGGCACTTCTGGAGACAAATCTAACCTTAAAGCTAACAAACACCAGCAAACACTACTACCTTATCAGCCTTTCCTTCATTTCCATTAATGCCTTGTCCAGCTGAAATTTTAAACGTCCTGGGAAGGGACTTCATTTTTCAATGTATATATGCTATACAACACTGCACAAGACAATTTCTTGTTCTCCTAAACTGAGGTACACTGTCCAAGAACATCTACAGAATACAAATGCACTTCTGAACTCAACTATTGCTTTTTGTAAACTGTTTTTTGTACTTTTTTTCCTAATATTCTTTTTTAATGTCTAGTAAACACATTGACAAATATGCTGCTCCTTAGAGAAATACAATCAGTTCCTTTGGTTTGTCAGAGTTTGACAAAACAGCTGTCAAGTGCTATCCTGTTGTTTTGCACTGACACAACACCATGCTTGCCCTATATTGGATAAATAGGTACTCACATTCCATAAAATAGGGGCCAGGTTCAATTCGCCATACAATTTGTCCTTTCTGTGTGCCAGTCACTCCTCGATTCTTGGAATCCCAGAAATTGGCTGGAGAGTTCTCATCTGTAAGAGGAAAGAAAAAAAATATTGTCACATAGTATTTATAATACCAGGGGTTTTTGGGTTTCTGCTTAGTTCAAGATGCCCAGACACAAAAAAAAAAAGAGCTTCCATTAAAAAAAAAAAAAAGTTGAAGATAAATGGCAAAAGATAAATGGCTTCCCTTTTACAGTTGATAGATAGATCACTTTCTGCAGACTGAGCAGACATACAGAGAGCCAAAGTAAATATATGGTTTCCTGTAAGAGATGACCTGCCAAGATAAAGCATTAAATTCCCAGACTTCCCTCCCTCAATAGACAGGCGATTGGAAATGTATAGTTGACTGCAACTTAATCGTGGAGTTGCCACACTGTTAAATACAGTGTTTTCGTTCTGTGCTATGAAAATCTATCATTCACTCCTTAGCTACGATGCATGGAACCACAACTAGAGGTATCAGGACTTGCTTTATTCTTTAAAGTATTCCTACATTTTAAGAACTGGAGAGAATATTTTTATACATACTCCAAAAAATACAACACATTCCATTTCCTAGCATGCATGATATTATTACCTACCAGTGAACGTGAGTCCTAAAGGCAGAACGGTCATTTAATAAGCCAGAGACATAAATGAGCAAAATAAATGAAAGAAATACATTCAAAAGAGGAGAACCGAGAAGTAAACAGTAAGTCTCTGAAGATCTTTTTGGCAGTATTACTATTTTCTGCTCCCTAAGAAACTGTTTTAACAAAACCAGGTCTTGGAGTTTGTTTTCTGCTTACCAGCCTGTATTCACACACCCAGAATACTATTTGAATGAAACACAGAGGGAGAAGCTACTTGTAAGGGCACAAAGATTAGCTATGATGAGCCAGAGGAAGCCAACATGAATCCAACTTCTTTTGTTCAGGAAGTTCTTTGGAAGTAGCCATCATAACATGTTACAAGTGCATTTACACACTTGTAATATACCTGCTGCCTCAAATACAACATCCAAATTTCCTCAGTGGTGCTTGATAGCCCCTACTCTTAAAAAAATAAATAAATAAAATTCCTGTTTTATTGCAAAAACTTCAATGCATTCTGCAATCTTAAAAACACTTCACCAACAACTTAAGCCTACTGTAGCTTCGTTCAGGAAGCTCTTATCCATTCAAGCATGCTTTTTTGGATAAGAAGTCCCACATAAATAAGACTAAAGAATTGTCACCTACACTTTAGAAATCCATATACTATTTATAAAAGAATAATCAACAATGCAGCTGTTACTACTATATTAAAAATACACTAAAGCATCTTTTTCTTCTTTTGATTCCGACTGTGCACCTCAGCACATACCTCATGCTGCTGCAATAGGATGAGCGCAGTCCGCACGTTCACATCTCACAGAACTGGCTCCCAAAGCACTGCCTGACAGACAACAGGCTGCTGGGCCTGCTCAGGGGCCAGTTCCACACCCTGGCCACAAACTGAGGAATCTCTGCAGAGTCAAAAAGTGGCCATGGCAATATACAGAGACTGTTATGCCTCCAGGCACAGGAACTTTGTGAATTTTTAGTATGCTGCAGCCTAAACACCTCATCATCACAATGGGTCTGGAACGGTTTCATAATTATCTCAATTACAAGAAAAGACAGGAGAGCTCTCCTAATGCCTGTGATCCTCAAACATATATATAATTAAATCACAAAATATCCTGAGTTGGAAGGCACCCAACAAGGATAATCAAGCCCATCCCCTGGCTCCACACAGGACGACCCAAAAATCCAAAATGGGCCCTGTCGCTGTCCCCAGAGAGCAGAGCTCAGCGCCTGCCCCTCCGCTCCCCTGGGAGGGAGCCGTAGGCTGCCATGAGGCCTTCCCTCAGCCTCCTCTGCTCTGGGCTGAGCAAACCGAGGAGCCTCAGCCGCTGCTAATACGTCTTGCCCTCTAAGCCCTTCCCCATCACAGAATTATAGAATGGCTTGTATTGGAAGGGACCTTAAAGCCCATCAAGTTCCAACCCCCTCCCTTGGGCTGGCTGCCACCCACCATGCAATCTGCCCGTGATCATCTCCAGGGACGGGGCACGCACAGCTTCTCTGGGCAACCCGTGCCAGGGCCTCACCATCCTCTCAGTAATAAATGTCCTCCTAATATCTAACCTAAATCTCCCCTCTTTTACTTTAAAACCATTTCCCCTTGTCCTATTACTGTCAGACCAGTAAGACGTCGGTCTCCCTCCTGTTTGTAAGTCCCTCTATGTACTGGAAGGTCACAATGAGGCCTCCCCACAGCCTTCTCTTCTCCAAGCTGACCAAGCCCAGCTCCCTCAGCCTGTCTTTGTAGAAGAGGTGCTCCAGCCGTCATGGCCCTCCTCTGGACCCGCTCCAACAGCTGCACACCCTTGTAGCCCTCCTTTGGACACTCTCTGACAGCTTTATGTCCTCCTTACACTGCGGCACCAAAACCTGCACCCAGTGCTCGAGGTGAGGCCACACAGCAGAGAGCAGAGCGGGACAATCCCTTCTCTCGGCCAGCTATAATACCCTCAGGCTTCACTCTCCATGTGGATGTCTCACGATAGTACAGAAACTGCACACACCACAAAGGCAGGCATACGGGCAGTAAAAACTTACAGCATGCATACTTACTGTCCTTTACAGCAAAAAACTTTCAGAGCAAACAAAGCTGTATCTCATCCATGTATTTTTTTATCAAAGCTAGATAAAATTCTAAAAGCACTGCCTGTAAAACATCTCAGGAGCCTCAAAAATCTCTGTATGTAGCTTGCAATGACACTAACTCAAACAATACACTGTTGATTTTTGTGGGTTTCTTTGAATGTGCCCAACCCAAGGCCCCACTATTATCTTCCACACACATATCTCATGGTTTCCCAGAGTGCTAGTTTAATGTCAAGCATATCTCCATTACCACCCATTTCAGTCCACCACACAAACTTGGTTACCTAAACAATCACTACCAAAAGCAAACAGATTTTTGGAAAATTCCAGGGATATTTCCAACACAAATAGTTTTAAATTATTCAGTGTTCTCATTATGTCTAGGTAAATAAAGATGTATGGAGGAATAAAAAGTTCCTCTTTCATGCTCCAGTTCTTCTCAATGTCTGCATTGAATCAATTGGACAAAAGTCTGTTTCTAATTCTAAATAGAAGAACAGAGAATTGGTATATTATAACCATAAACATGATCTGTTTGAATATTTTCTTTTTTAACAAATCAAGAAAGTCTGAAGCAGTGAAATAAGCCCTTTATATTGAGATTTCCAGCACTTCAGGTACTAGAAAATGTTCCTTGTTTTTTAAATCAATAACCAAATAAACTCAACAGAAATCTCTACAGGGACATCAGTGACGTTCAGAAAAGGTCCCGCATGAATAACATGTAAGGCAAGCATGAAATTCTGAGCCAATAGTTACCAGAAAGCAGTACATTTTCTAACAACTTGATTAATAAAATTCAACACTTAAAGTGCCTGGATCTTCAGTCCTTTTACCCAGGAATAGTCTCCTTTGCAGTAATGAAGACTAAATCATTGATACCCTGCCACAGGCACATTGCCTCTGCAACAGAAGGTGGTGGAGACGGATGGATAAAAAATGCTGACAGACCACTGCCTGACAGCACTCTCCTCAAATTACAGAATTTATTTTGGACAGCTTTGACTTCTTCCTGAAACAGCTCGTCTTTTTGACTTGTATGAAGTTATTCACATAGGAGAAAAATAACAATAATGTGTATGGAAAAATAACTTTGAATCTCAGTTCATGGATTTTAAAAATAGGAATCAAACAGCAAAAGAAATCAAATAGCATTAAATCACTGAAGTACACAACACTGCAGAAAACTGTGATAGTCTCAGCAATGTTCAGATGTGTGTGGGGAAAACAAAAAAAAAAAAAAAAAAAGGGTGTTTGAGAGCACAAAAAGCAGCATGCCAGAATTACCACTCCATCACTCCTCTTCTCCAAAACCTACATATATTCCCTAGGGAACTTCAACTCCAAGAAGCACTGGTCCTCTTTTAGCTGGTAATTGTTGCTGTTTGTGAAACTGGCTGCTGTTCTAGAATCTGGGCCAAAGAGTAGATATAAATATCTGTTCCCAGAACATAAAATACGCAACAAAATACTGTCCTTCTGCACTGCTATCTTGTCAAGTCGGTCTACACTTCTGAAAGAAACAGAGCAGTGCAAGATCCACAGTAGCATTTTATCTTCTATAAGCACAAAATATTACAGAAAGGAACTTATTTCTCACCATGCTGCAAGCCCTGCACAAATCAGTGAACGTGAGAATTTATGTTGCTCTGCAACTAGAAGTGGGTCATAATAAATATCCCGGTATGGACTCCACACTGCCTAGTGCTCTTTGAAATCACTGTGAAGCAAACATGTTCGGAGTAATGTTTTCTCTTTCAGGCTTCACCATCTTTCAAAACCCTTTAAGGTAAACCAGGTACCAACAGCATGTGTAATGTCCCCAGCTTGTGCCCTCCATGCCAGCAGTGCTGTTCTCCCTGTGTCCCCAGCTTTGTGCTGCTGTGGCTATGCTTGGGATGCAGCTCCTCCCACCACGTGTCAATTCAGTAAGGCTATCTTAAGTGCAAAGCTGTATGCAAGTACTGGATAAATGTACGAATGGCTCAGTGAAAGAAGAAGGCATCATTTTTACACTATGAGTTTGCACAACAAAATGGCACTCATTTAGGAGTAAGAGCCACAAGAAGCTCCTGTACGTCCATGTCTTCTCTGCGCTGAGAGCACAGCATGGGGACGTACTCACGAGGGCTGAGCAGAGGGAAGGGACCTGGCTTCTGCCTGACTTGCTGTCTGGGAGGACCTCCAGGTCCTTTTCTGCAAAGATGCTTTGCAGACAGTCAGCACTGCACTGGTGTCAGGGGTTGTAGGACTTGGTCATGACCCTCCTGCTTGCCCATGTCCATCTCCATCCTGCTGAGGTCCATCTGACTGGCAGCACGACCAGCTGGATTACCAGCTGTTCCTGCCAGTTTTGTACCATTTGTAAGCTTGCTGAGGGTGTGCTCTGTCCCATCCTCAGATGTCTAACAGCCCAGGTACATCACCAGTGTCTAGCCCTGCGGGACTTCATGCTGCTGATCACAACATGTCAAATGCAGCAGCTCAGACAGTTTTCAGCCCACGTCACCACCCACTCATTTAGTCAGTATTCCATCAGTCTGTCTGTGCAAATGTTATGTGAGACAGAGCACAAAGCCCTGCTAAAAGCAGTATCTGACATAAGGAGTCAGGAGGCTTCTGTGGAGTTTGCATTTTGTTCTTTGGGTCTCACCATTTTTGGTGTTTCTGTCTAAGGAAAAAGATTTCCACCTGAAATCCATCACCTCAGAGAGAATCCCCACATAATTCTGTTACCCTCATTTGGGATTTACCTCCTAGTCTCTGCTTTTTCATCCCTTTCTGGATGAAGTTTTATGCAAAACCTTTTTAAGTGCTTGTATTGTTTATTCTTAATTATAAAATTCAATTAAGTTCAGATTGTCAAAACCCTGATCCCTTAGCATTTTAGGTTAATTTTAATAAATTTTTAGGCACTGAAAATGATGTTACCAAGGGTAGTGTTTATACTCAGCCCAGCAACACTTATAAAGTATCATCCTAAACATAGTTTCTCTTGTAAGATGTTCTCTTACAGTGTGCATTAGAGGAGCTGGAAGACTGGTGGATAGCAAGGGTAAGTACAGTTTGGTCTCAAGCTGAGATTCACTGAGATTTGACACCAGTTTCTCTCATAAGCATGCTGTTAAAAATGAACATCCTTTATCTATTTTACTCTATAATATTCCTCAATCTTTAAAAGAAACAGGATTGTATTGCATTAGAGACTAATTCTGAACCGAGCTTGGAGCCAAGCATCAGGACGTTTCTAGGATGGCATTTTCTGTGTAAAACAGAAGTCTGATTTACATGCATTTTACTGCATGACTTCCAAAATCTCAGCCCTGCTTCCAGTAAGTTCACTCCACTTATTGTTGTGAGCACATGGTACCAAGCAATAAAACAGAACATCAATAAAAATGTAAAACTAACAAGAATATAACACAGAGTACTAACTATGTATTTGAGCAACTGACTGGGCACCAGTTTAAAACACTAGATTTTGTGCAACATTTTCACTTAGGCCTCTAACCATTTTAGTTCTACAAAGCAGTAAGAAATTCCATCAGGACACATTTAAAGGAGAAGATGAGTTCTACCACCTGAGGCCTCACTCCTTTTCTGGAAAGTCAGTAAGTAAATCAGCACTTGCAGTCAGAGTGTTTGTTGCAAATGGTTATCAGAATGAATCACATTACAGCAACCCAATGTAAAACGCACTACGTAAAAGTTACTATCCTGCGACCAAACGTTACCTCGCTGAACACAGCTTATAGGCTGTGACATTCAGCTAAGTGCCAGTGTCAGCCTGTGAACAACTCACAGGCTTTCTAGTGGAACCAGAGGATCTCTCACAGCAGATAGTACTAGTGTATGCAATGCAACGCTGAAATTAGATCAACACTTCGTAGCACCTTCTAGCCTTACCTGCCCATTCCAAAGGGTATCTGCGGCTCCTAAACTGCATTCCTCCATTTGAGTCCAACTAACAAAATAGAGAATTAAAAACTAAAAGCAGTTTTTACAGGATGGATACTGAAAGTAGCAACCCAAATCACAGTTTTCTACAGAATTTGCCTTCTGGAGCCAGGTCATGCAGCTCGTCTCTGGACGCTTTAGCTCTGCATTAACGCTGCAGCACAGTCACTGCTTCTTGAGCTGCTTCTCTGCTCTCTCTTCCTCCTGTCATTTTAAGGAGAGGATTTCAGAAGAACGTCCTCAAACTCCTGGGCAGTTTCTAGCAGTGACACACAACTGTCTGCCTCTTCTCCTTTAATCAAGGGTTTATCTAGGTTCCAACAGCTCGTGTCAGAACATACAAAGCATTATGTCCTTCAAGCAAAGCTAGTTGTGGCCACTCCCCTCCAAAGGGTACAGGATGCAAAAGCCCCATCCTCCCTGCACTTCCTTCCTCGCCTTTTCCATGGGAGGATACCAAAGCACAGCCCACGGCCCATGCAACAGGGAGGAGGATTTTTAAATCCTAGAGATGACAGCAAGGCCAGCACAGCGACGAGCACTGCAGGAGCTTGCTGAAGTGCTGGCCTGTGCTTACTCAGTACTTCACTTGCCCTACAAACCCCACTATTTTAGATAAGAGCAGGCTGCTTGTGACAGTAGCTGGGGTGGAGCTGCCCTCAGCCCAGGGTAACTGCCCCGGGACACTGGAGCAGGAGGACAAGCAGGTGGCCAAGTGCTGCCATCCCTGCTGCTCCTCTCGCAGGCTGGTAGAGGCTGCCTCGGTGCAGGGCCAAGACAAGGCTCCTCTGCGCCAGACACTCTGACTGCCCCGAGCTTCCTGATGGGCACTGGCGGCTCCTCCAGTGCACAGCAAGGCCCCAAACCGTGCCAAAGCAGCCCCAGCACTGCACGGACAGCATGGGCACTTGCAGGCTGTTTTACAGGTAGGGTGCAGCACTGCAGCAGGTGCCCAGACCTGGCTGCAGTCGGACAGTCGGAGCCCTTTGCAGCACACAGCATCTCCTGAAGTCAGACGTTCGTGGAGCACTATGTTAAAGCTCCCAAAGAAAATTTTATTTTTCCCTAGTGGAAATCAGGCACCACAAAAAAAAAAAAAAAAAACAGGAAGAAAAATAACACAGGAATAGTTATTCCTACTCAGTTTGAAGACTTTCCAACAAATGCTTCCAGTCACAGAAATTAAGGTGGACTTTTTGCTAACAAAGTACTGAAAGTTGCTGTTGTATTTTGTGTTTCCATAAGCATCTCTAAGAATTGTACTTTCAAGGGACAGAAGAGGAAAGAACATCAGAAGTGGTCTACTGAGAGTGAAATTTAAAACTGTTGCAGACTCAGAGTCTGCAAAGCGTTTCCCCTTGAATGCCCACAGAGCAACCCCCCAAAATGGTGAGGGGAACCAAGTCCCTGGGCAGTCCACTTGCATCCTCTCATGTGTGTGACCACCTCCATACCAAACACACCGCGTTGCTGACGGTTACTGCACTGTACCACTTCACACAGCAAGAGCAGTCGCTCACGTCTCGACCTGTGACTGAAGGACGGTGAGGACTGAGCTGTATTTCTCTCACACTTCCCTCCTACTTCTGCTACAGAAGCTGAGCAAAAGTCAAAGTCATAACATATACCCCATCCAGACACTAAACAACTAGAACTTCTTTCTACTGAAGTTTGAATTGACAGAGCAGTAAGCAGGGATCCTTGCTCTCATTTTCATAGACAGCCTTTATTCTGACACAAGCCCTAAAACAGACCATTTCCTCCTTCTACGTACACTAACACTTCAGCTCGCGGATCAGTGCAGCTCCCTGCGCCCTCATGCAACATGGTATTTAGACACACAGCAGCAGCTCAAAGGCTGCTTAATTAACCAGAATGCCAGATGTAAGATAGATATTGAAAAAAATCCACTATTTTTTAGACATATCACCAAGTACAATGGCAGGAATAAAGGGCAATTCCACTTCTCAGTATTCAAAGTAAAGACATCATTTAAATTCAAAGCGTTCAAAGACAAAAATAAATCCTTTCACCCATCTCCTTGGCAAAAATTCAAAAGCGTAACAATAGGAAGGAAATGACCTCAAGTTTAACCTCTTTCCTGAAAATCCTATTAATCCCCTTCCATGAACTGATGCACATTTCATTCTCGCTGCACCTTCAGCCTTTGGTTCCCACTCATGCAAGTCCCATGGCCCCAATGCTCCCCCCATGATGTGGGCTCCAGAGCAGCCCCCAGCTGCTGCTGGCAGCCAGACCCCACGCAACCCTCACATGCAGCCCTCGGGTCTTCTGCAACGCACAGCCACATCACACGGAACATCTCACACCCTGCTAAAGCGCCTACACCTTTCCTGTAAAATGCAATGCCCAGTTTCCACTTGTGAAGCTGCATATTTGAGTTCATTTGGGTTCATTTGAGTTCACCCCTATTTAACTGACTTTTTTCTCTAGCGATATGACCACATACTTTCCTGACATTATTTTTCGCTACCTGCAAAATTTAAAACACAAAACCTTTTTTTTTTTTTTTTTTTTTTTTTTTTTTTTTTGTGAGGAGAACCAGAGGTATGAAGTAGCTAAAGCCTAAAGGAACATGCAATAGTGAGAAAAAGGAAAATACAAATTAACACTGAAAAAGAGGATGCATTTCAGGAAAGATGGTGTTGTCAGCATCTTGAGGATCAGGTACAGAAATGCACTGTTCCACTAACCACACAATCAGTCACTCTGTCTGGCCACCTGAAGGCTTGGGTCTGGGTAAATCCATCTTCACAGCAACCTCAGCCCCTTCTCAATATGCTCCTCTCTCTGACAGCCACCGTTCACTACCACACCACAACCTCAAACACATCCCCAGGTTCCCACAACCTTGTAGCCTGACAAGAAGCAACACACAATGTTCAACATACAAGTATAAAAATATATACAAAGTTTCTTGCTTAAAGGGTGTTGCAACCTTTTTCTTTACAATCTCAGATGTAAAACCTTAGTCCATTTTTCCTGGCTTGCCCTTTAACTGATCTGGTGCTGAGGCACTGTGAGTTACAACATGCACAGTGGAGGTGATGATCACCTGCTGTTACTGGTAGCAAATCCAACACAAAGGAAAACCTCTGTGTGTACAAGGATCCTGTTAGCCTGGGATGTGAGTGTTTAGCAAATCTAGAAACACAAGCCATGTAAACTGTAAAAAGCAGGCTAGATGCTGTCAAAGCTGAATTCAAAACAACAACAAGAAATACCTAAGCTTTTCTGTGTCATATTCAATCTGTCAGTCTAGGTTTATCATAGAAGGTTTTTCACCATTTTCCCTCTTGTCTGCAACCGTATATGGCATTAGATAAGCACTTGTTTGCTGACAGTGCACAAGCTGCTGAGCTTGTCTAAGGTGCGTGCAGAAGAGGATTGCAGCTTCTCAGGAATAAAGGGCATGCACTTTTATCTGCAGCCACATTCTCATGCCAAGTCTTTGCCAGAAAATCTAGAAAATATAACAAAGTATTCCCAGTGTGGAAGACATGATAGCAGCAAAACTGTGCTTTTGTCAATACTGCCTATCCTGGCCCTGGGTAAGTTCTGTTGGTAGATAAACATTACCAACAAAAGCACAATTTTGTTAGCACAGCTGCACTTACAGAGAGGGCTTTCTCTGGTGTCACGGTGTTGGTACAGATCACATGTTATCTCACAGCCAGTTTCACTCCTCTTCCCCCCACCTCCTTCCCCAGTGCATTTGAACCCTGGGGCTCCCCTCTCTGGAGCACCTCACCCATCAGTCAGAGGTGACACCAGGACCTCAACAGGAGGGTCACTACTCTGAGGGGCTACACGCAGCCTAGAGATACCACTGCAGTGTGTCTTGCTCTAATGGTCAGAATCAAGCTGGCACCAGATGCTGCGCTGGGAAAGGATCTTCCCTCTGATCAGACTGGGAGCACCCAGCTGGGTTTCCACCTTCACCTACAAACCTGAGAGGCATCACCCCTGGGGGCAGTCCCGGGCAGTGAGGAGAACCCAGCCATGGCGTGACCTCAGGTGTTCACACCACCAACAGCCAGGCTGCTGGTCTCTGACAATGGCAATACTTTCAGGTTCCTGAGGACTGCAATGTCCGGGCTAGGTAAAGCCTGGCCAGCAACGAGAGGCCCATGACAGACAGGAAATCAGACCAATATTCCAAGAAACACTGAATGACGTTATGAGCTCTTCAGGGTTTAATTTTGGTAAAATCTATGCTCATCTGGGAACAGTATGAGCTTGTAGCTAACCTTAAATACACTTTATTCCACATGCAGTTTTCCTATAACTGAGTTACCCTTCTAAAAGAGGCTTTTCTGGTGGAACCATCAAGCAAACACAATTGTCATAACTGAGAGGTCTTAAAATAGAGTCAAGATGAATGTGTGCTCTCTTTACTTTCTTTTTTTTTGTTTGTTTGCAAATCTAAAAATAGAACTCCATTTTTAATCATTGTGAAATGTACATCTGCCCTTTAAAAGTCATACATATCACTGAAATGCACGTGTAGAAAGCACAGGAGATTTTTGAAAGAGATCTTTAAAATTAACGCATGTTATTTTTAATCCGCATTTTGTAACCACTGTGAGTGTCTTTTGTTCTATTTCTAGCTATGAAATTTAAAATCAGATACCAGCAAACAATTATTTGGCAATTGTCCACCAAAACTTACTGAAATATTGGGCTTCAGCACCAACCTTTTTTCCAGATTATGTTTTGCAACACATTCCATGTTGCATGTATACACACGCAGCAGACTAAATACCTTACCTGTACAGTTGTTACTACAAATCTGCAGGGTCACACAGAACACTTTCTAGATTCTGTCTCTCCTTTTTGCTCTTCCTTCTGTTTCCATTTCCTTTCCGCTCATACAGCAGAATTAACTACCCCACTTTGTAAGGGATTTACAGTAGTACTGGTGTATTATTATCAGAAATCTCGTCAGTGGTAAAATGGGTGCCCTAAGAAATATCTAAGGCAAGTATCAAGCCTGTTACCACCTATATAACAAACTATTAAACTTCCTGCTCTAATTAGCAGGAGGCCTAATTAACAAGACACAGAGCAGAGGCTCCTATGCCCCACAACTTCATAATGATATGCAAGTACTTTAAAAATTCCCCTCGATTTTGCAAAAATTTTTTGACAAACATGCTTATTTCCTTATTTCACCCTCTGGTTATAAAACTGAGGTTACGACTTATCAGAAACTTTTATTGACAAAGTCTTATGTGAAAAGTTTTCAAGTTAAGAATCTCACCTGACAGAAAGTCCTCAAAACTATTAGAAAGCAAGAACTAGTTACCGATCACCACAATCAACAGTAATTTTCCAAGTCTGACTGTACCTTACTCAAGGTGTTACAAGTTCCCCCATTTCTGCAATTATCTTCTACAACACACGACCTGATTTCACCGGTACATTATCCACTGATGTATTTTTCTCCATATGTATTCTAAGAGACATGTTCCTGCAGAAATGTTTACCTTTGAGCAAGCGTAAGCAAATACTTATCCAGCGGTAAGGCTGAGCTCAACCACTGCAGGTCAGGAACTGTCACCCACGGCGTGCAACACCTTGACTGGGCAGGCCCTCCGGGCTCTGCTGAGATATAAACACCAACCAACCCTAAGCAGCTACACCTGAAAAATTGCCTTGGGGTTTTCACACCTCAAAATAAAGGAATCCGTCAGCACAAGAGCTATGCCACTCCGCAGGAGCTTACATTTCTAACCCTGAACCTTCATTTCAGTGAAAGAGCCAGTGGCCCAAAGAATTCATTAGATACATATAATAACTCTGGATAAATTCTGGAAAAACATCTTTAACTGTACATATGCAAACTGCAAGCAAGCTAAAAGGTTAAGTTTGGCAAACCTATTGCTTTTCCAGAACAACTAATACGCCACTCAGAAGAAAGTACAAGAGATGAAAGGCAGTATTTTCTTCTTCAGCTTGAGGGCACAAGGCATCCTAACAAGCTGAAGCCTCGGCTCCAGGAGCTCTCAGGCGTGTGATGGGAAGGAGGCGCTCCTCACCAGATGGCTTGCTCTGCAGATGGCCACCAAGGAGAAGGAAGGCCACCACAGAAAAGGCTTAGCTGACTGAACTGCCCACGGATGCATGGCCTCCGCTAGCTCTGCCCAGTAGCTTTTTGTGCGGTGAAAGTTTCAACTAGAAGCAGCACAATATTAAGATTTTTATTGAAAAAAAAAAAAAAAAAAGATAAATTCTTCATCAGCAAGGGTGTAAAATTTAGAGCACAAAACATTCTGAACTACAGAGCCAGCATCACTCAAAGAGCTCACCCAGCCTTTGTACGTGATAACCCATCAGCATAATTAATGGCCAGCTAGTTGAGTGGTTTTGTTTTGCTTTTGATATTAAATTCCCCCTTCAGGTTTTCCAAAGCTCAGTTTCCTGGAATGAACCTGAAAGGGGGAAAGTCAGTGCCAGCCACTCCCAAAGGGTCTTGAAGAAGCTAATTTAACCTCTCCACCACTCCTGCAGTTTCAGCCATTGTTTTACTTGGTGTCTGTGTAGCCTTGCTTGTTTTTTTTTTTTGTTTGTTTGTTTTTGTTTTTTTTTTTTGGTGAAAGTTTTATTACTGCTAGGGAGAAAGGATTAAAACAAGAAGCTCTAGATGTGGTAAACCCACAGATAAAGCGCACAGCAAAAGAAAGGAGTGGTCTCATGTACAGTAGCTGACACCTATGGATCCAGGAAAGTAGTCTGGTTTTTGCCTTTTGAAATGGTTGATGGTTCGAACCCTGGAACTATCAAGATGGTACAAATACCACTGGATTTCCAGCAACGTGACATCCTTCAGCACCGTGTGGAGACACCTAATTCATCAGTGAAAGGAAAGGAAAAAGTCTGTCTCCTGCATCCTGAGCTTCATTTCTGATTGCACTGGATTATTGCTTGCAGTTTCAGACATTGTCCAATCAATATTCTTCATCTGTTCCAGCCTCCTGACATTCACAGCATCAGCTGGCATTTCATTCTCTGTGCTGAAATCCATTCCCATGGCTAATACAAAAACATTTCTTGAAATGTTTTTTTTTTCTTTGCTAGTTCCAAGTAGCTTCTTGCTGCCTTTTACAAATCCACCTAGTTTCTCAACTGTCAATAAAAATGTCTCTGCAGCACCCAGGCTCCAAAGCATTTTGTGGGATTTAATATTCACTTAGCAGCTGTTATTTTTTTTTTTTTTAGGTTTATCTTCAGTATTATGAGCTGCTTAAGTAGGAATCCAAGCTATTCTATTGTTGTCTCTGACACTAACGGTTTCTCAGGGAATGCATTAGAAAGACAGAGAACTTGTTGGCTTGGAATACAGAAAAATATTTATGCTTAAACAACACCCTCCTGTCATATTTCAACTTTCCAGGCATCTAAACCAAAGTAAAGCCCACTAACAAAACAGAGAAACAACCCAAGAATGTGGGTTCAAACCCAAGGCAGAAACAGGCACCAATGCCCCCCATCTTGCCTTTATTAAAAGGCAAACCCATGAGCTATGACACTGGGTACACCTCTGCATAAGCGATTTCTCCTCTCCTTTTCACACACCACAAAACACCTAGCTTAAGTAAACACCAATGTACTGCCATTTTATTTATATGTGCGTATGCAGCTGATAAGCAATGCTGTGGAAAACCCCCAGAGGAATAACAGTAGGTCAGCACCAAGAGAGCATATCCATGCAAACAGTGTGCGAAGGAAGGCTGTTCAAGGAATATGCTGACTCAGTCTCTTCTTCATCACTTTGTCACCATTTCCAGCTATTTTCCTGTCCTGCTACACTTTCCACCTCCTCCTCAGTGCCTCTCCATGACAAGACTCAATGGAAGTTTCTCCATCTTGCAGGTTTTCCATTGCTGAAAAGCTCTTTCAGGCTAAAAAAATATTTTCTCTGCATTGGCATAAAAGTAGACCTAAACATTCATATACTTTAGAAATTATTGAGGTCATAGCTACTATTTGCCTCCAAATGTGCTGAGATGCTCTACTGTTGTAAGGGGTATTCCACATTCCTAGCTCTGATCAGATTCCTTTTACCTGTCTCCTGTTTTTGATATAAACTTTCAGTTTAGAATTAATATAGCTACTAATAATTAGCCGAATTAATCCATTCTGTAGGATAATGTAAGTTCATTATGAAGCCTAGCAAAAGTTATAAAAAGTAAAATGTCATCTCTAAGCATTAGCTACTAATGTTGCAGCAAACAATATATAAAGCAAACAAAGCAAACAAGCAATGAAAAAAAAAAAAAAAGAAACCCATGGCATTAGAAGTATACAAAATTGTCTTCATAGAACTAATAATGTTCAGATTAGTTGCATTACATCCAGCCATGAACAATTAAATACAGCCTGAAAATTTTGCTAACACAATTTGTGAACTGAGGCCCTAGGACACAATTTTCAACTGGGCTGTGGTTTCTGTATTTTTGTGTCTATTTTGTGCAGTTGATTACTTGCAAATACTGACTAGCCCTCTAGATTTTTGGATCTGGTGTTAGCATGCTCACACAGCAGAATTTAACAGCACAATTAAGGAAACACCACAGACTCCAGAAGAAGGCTTTTTTGGAAGAGCATATGACTGAAGTCTGACCTAGTTCACTTGATAGAAGCACCACATGTTTTTTCATTCCTTTCCACCAAAGAATATAGTGTGATTACACATTGTATTAATATTCAGGAAGACACAGGATAACCCAGAAATAGTTCAAGGGAGCAGCACGTTCTAAATTTGCAGATACACTTTCAAAGATGCTATTTTTGCAAGGTATACAGGCACAGGAAGTCTGATTTGTTCACTTCTGCCTCAGTGCCTACAGATGTGTTATATACCCGGCCTGATTCAGGTCCCTTGGCCTGGAGCCTGAAGCTTGTTTACTCCGCAGAAATTCACACGTTTTTGTTGGTTCTTTGCTGAGGAGACCAAACACGTTTTGTCACAATTTGTCTGGTGGTTTTTCATAATGGTCAGTAGGTGGCTGGAGCCACTTGATTGTGCTCATTTTCTCTGCCACACTTGGGATACGATCCCCAGTGCCTCAACCTGGAGCCACAAGCACAGGTAAGTATGCTGATCTGAAAGTCAACCTTGTGTCAAGCACTACTTTCCTCTCCCTGTGTTCCTGCCAAATACATTATAAGCAATAATTCCGTCATATTCTTTGGAAGGGATACTTCAACTGATTTAACACATTTGTTTCTACAAAACATGGCTGCTCTGCTGTTCTGCCCTTTTGGCAGCCCATAGAAGGGATGCACCAGCTGCTCCTTCCCCATGTGGCTGCAGAGTCCCAGCCATGCCACCTTCACAAGAACTCAGAATGATTAAATAAAAAATTAACTACAAAATGAAACAGTCTGATTTTTTACTTGTGAAACACAGAGGGTCACAAATCTTTATAGTGTCTTTCAGAGAAAATCTAATACACATGCCACATGATACGTTTTTGAAAATAACACACATATGGAAGAAAAAAGGCATCACTATCCTAATCCTGAACACTGAGACCTGGGAGTGCTTTACAACTGTACTTGATCATTGCTGTTTGATTTCCTACCTGCATTTATCCATCTCTCATTGTTTTGAGATGCCTTACATGTCATTTTGAACTAACATGTCATTAACATAATGCGTCCTCCTTTCTTTTCTGCCTGAAAAAAAAATAAATACTGCAACACATCTAATTTTTACTTTTCATTCCTCTCACTGCATGTTGGACACCTCTTTATGCATACATGTGACTGCAGCAAAGGTTCTGCAAACATTTTTTCTTCCCATTGTTCCAAATCCCCTGGAATGAAAAACACTGTCTGTTCAGCAAATCCCTTACTGTTCCACCACTCTACATGAAAAAGGTAAAGCTCTCATTGCACTGAAGCCATGTACAACCTCTGGAGAGGATCAACTCCCATGCAGGTACTCTGTGCCTTCCTCCTTCTGTTGTGATCAGGATGAACCCAGATTTTTCCAGAAATCCTAAAAAGCTGATAGAGTATGCCATTGGTTCAGGACACAGTATTTCTTGCTTGCATTGCAGACTTCCTACGTAACACACTAAAGCAGCGCATGCTGGCCAATTAGTGCTGGGTCCAGATTCACAGTTCAGATCTGATACAGGTATCAAACTCCTTAGAAGTTTAGGGTCATTTGGTTTTACTTTTAGTTTGGCTTCTTAGAGAGAAAATCCCAAATCAAGAGGTTTGCTGCTGCCTTCCTCATTTCTGTCCCTAAATTGCTGTGCAATTCTTAGGAAGCCAAGAAAATCCCAAAGGCTTGTCTACCTACTGCATAATACGCATATGTTACTAAAATGGTGTTCTCTCACTTATTTTTAAACTAACTGCTTAGGAGTCCCACTAGCTGCCAACACCGTGATTCAGCAGAGCCCCATGCACAGAAGCTCCCTCCTGGGACTCCCGCACCCCCTGAACGGATGCTGGGCCATGGACTTTTTTTCACACAGCAAACCCCCTGCCTTCAGCTGCTCCTCACTCCAAGAACATAATCAGAAAGGCTCCCAGAAGTCAGAATGGAAATGTTTTGTGAGCAGTGAACTAATGAGAGAAGCATATTGCCTGTGCAGCCCTCAGCATTTGGGATGCTATTTTAAGAAATAAGCTTGGGAGTGCCCAACTCAGCACCTTTACATTACACCTCTTACATTACACTCAAGCCCAGTGACATCCTTGATTTTGCATCAAAGATTCTGCCCATTGCTACATTTCTAACAGGAATGCTCAGATGTTCTTTCAGGATATTTATTCCCAAATCCTTTTGGAAAATGCAGCACATAGAATTTCTTTTCAGAGAACATCTAAAAATTAATATACACAGAACTATCATGGGTGTATATGATTTTGAACACAGCATCCTCTATTCAGAAAGCAATTTATTTCAGGAGGTTGACTCATTTCCTTAAAGCTTTTTCAGCTATCTGTTGTGGCTGAAAAAAATTCAGAAAATTTAGAAGTCCTCAAGGAAATGAGCCAACACATCCTGGAATAAATGCATCCAATACACACACAATAAGCTAAGTCAGTCTCAGATTTTTAAAGAAATGAGCAGGAGGAAGTTGCAAGAGAACCTTAAATATTTTCTGCGAAACACAATGTTTGTTTCCTATCAGGGTAAGTCTCTTTATGCCCACTTCAAAAGCCAAGCACTATGGCTAATCAGGAAACTGTTGTTTTGTTGGGGTTGTTTTTTTTTTTAATTGCCCCAGAGAAAAACATATTAGATGAAAGAAAGCTGAAATATTTTAGTAAATTTCCTCAATACCTAAATTAACAACAACCAAACAACCAAAATAAATGCTGCCATTATGATTCATGAGAACTTGATTTCAGATCCCTAGTGCATACCCTCAGGAACACAGGGTCCATGGTCAAAGCGTACATCCCAAGACAAAGCTTTTCAGTACAACGCATAAGATACCACCAAAACTACCTCCTGACAGTGCTCTGGGGATGCTGGGTAGGAAACAAGAGGTTCCCACCTTGAAGGGTCTCTAGCAGCACAATCAAGTGAACTCTTGGAAACAATCAACTCATTGAAAAAAAAAAAAACTACTCAGAGAAGCTTACACAATCTTTCCAAGAACCACTCCTATGTCATAGGTTTCACGTCCTTGCATATTTGAAAATGGAACAAATGAAAAATCCATGTGCCAAGCCACAAAGCTTTCATGAAATAGTAGCTCTTACAAACAACCTTTGCCTCTCTCTGGATTCTTATATACTTGTAAAGAATGAAACCTGTGGTTCAAGTATTTTGAGTATTCTCAGTCCTTATGTGAGGGGAAAAAAAAAAAAAAAAGGCAATTTTTCACTAAAATTTTTCTATACCATTGCCTGTTAAATAAGAATTTAGCAGCATGACAATCCTGCACAGATGCCTTTGGCTGGACACGCACCAAGCGACAAAGCACACCCATGCGCTCAGCTGGAAAAGGTGCTGAGCCTCTGTTTCTCATGGGAGGCTCTCTCTGCCCATACAAGCAGCTCTTGGGAGTGCAGCATGGTCACCGAGTGGTACTGACTCTCCCCATACATGCCATCAGCAGCAGCTTGTAGTGAGAGGCACTCGTACTACTTCCACCTTGCTTCTGGAGAAACAGCCAAGCGGGGCTCTCAAAATGGAGGCAAACCACACCCCCGCCTGCAGCACAAAGGCACTCTTCGGATAGATTCAATCAAGAAAAAAAAAATCTGGATTTTCCCCATTACTTTTGACTCTCCTTACAGCTTGTCTCGATGTCTGTTCAGTCTTTCCACCTAAGTGTCCTGGACTTCAGTTTTCTGTCTAATGCCTTCTCTGCACCTGAACTTGATCCCAATGTGCCATTTTCCCTCTGTTTCTTCTGGTGTGGCAAATGAAGAGGTTCCCAAACCTCAGCGTGCTCCTCTGCCATCCACTAACTCTTTCAAGTTCTTAAACTGCCAGCCGCAATATCTAGCGGTATTTCCTTGTTTCAGAGCTGTTACATCACACAGCAGATCCAAGGCTCGAGCGGCCTGCCCCCGACAGAGCCTCCTGTCAGGGCCTGCAGGCTGCCTCCTGCCATGCTCTGCGGACACAGCAGCCGCTGAACCTCACAGTCAGCCAGGATGGTAAGCTCTCAAGGAAAGCTATAACCAAATTAGATGCAACACAACTACTCCCACATTGGTGGGGGTTTTTTTGGAAGGAGGAATTGTTTCCCTAGATTCAGATTCAACTTGGTGATCATCTTCATGAACTTTCCTATTCAGACTCACCCTCACCTTATCACAAGAAATATGACATTAAAAACGCCAGAAGAAGAAATGTAAAGGCAGAAGGAGAGACAGAGTGAGAAGGTGTACATGGACTCTATAAACTGACAGGAACAGAAATAAAAAGTGTGTGAAGCTGGAAGAAACAAAATCATTTTCTACTCCAAATTAGTTCTTTTGTTTGTTTGCTTACAGAGTCCACAATGTCATAAACCTGAAATCTGACAGAATTCCACAGATTCTTCCAAGACAATACACTTTGTGGAAGGATCAGGACCAGGTTTTGGAGAAACAAATCAAACTAAACAAAAGCCCATGTATCCTTAAAAAATAAATAGGATTCTTCCCCACCCACCTCCCCAAGCACTCTGTGTATTCAGATGTAATAGAGGAGATTCCAGTCTTCTCATGTGGACTAACAACAGTCAGAAATCCTGCATTTTTTTTCAGGTTATGTAGCTTATTACCAGTGAGCTAATTTCAGCCTGTGTCTGAGTAAAGCATGGAGTGATGCCAAGTAATTCAGATCTGTGACTAGTGAGCAAGCGGGGCTCTTAAAGAGTGAGTTTGTCCTGATCCACTGATGAGAAATTAAATACTTCAACAGGGTCTTCTCACCCTTAAAAAAATCACAAGGATTCAAGTTTTAGCCAAATGCAGTTTTTCAATGAATGCCCTTTATATCCATACATCCAAACAAAGCTTTAGTTCGTCTGCAGTGCCTAGAGTTTTCTGGTGCGCACATATCTACAAGATGGCCATGACATTAATAACTAGCCTCCAGCAATAAGTAATCTACCTCAAAGTAATTGGTGACTCATTCCCCAGCTAAACAGAAGACTGTTTTCTGTTGGAAATTAAAATGTTATTTTATGATGAAGTTTGGATTAACTGTGTCTAACTGCACAGCAGTCCTAAGTAAAAAGACATTACCCAAGCAACAGCATCCTGATAACCTATTCTTCATTATCTCTCATGAAGCAGATGCATAAGATTGAAAAAGGAGCTTGGAAGATTGCCCAGAATCTTTTCAATCCGCTTTACCAGGAGAGAATTCAGAATTTCAAGGATAAGTTAACTCCAGAGTAATGCATGGGCAGCATTAACAACTTTTTCTCATAATAACCACCAGGAAAATTGCTACCCTGTCTTCAGAACCATCATGTAATTGTCAGAGTAACAGCAATGACTTCTCTTCCCCACACATTCCCTAGAACTTTCTCTTCACACAAATGCTTTAGCAAGTTTGTAACATGATGAATTACTATTTTAGGGTTAAGATTTGCCTCTTATACAATATGCCAATAGTCTCAAATCTTTAAGCTCATCTCATGAGGATGAGAGCAGATGAAGCCAAGTCTACTCATGGCAAGTACTAAATGGCTGTGCAGATTAATCTGGATAAGACCAAAGCTAAAAGAAATAATATCTTGTTGCAATTCTTTAGAAGCTGTTTCATTTTACCAGTGTTATAAAAATCGAATTGTATTAAAATCACTGCTAGCTGAAAATAAAAGAGATAGATGTCTCAGAATTAAAAAGTTGCTTCTCTCAGTGTTAACATGCAACAGCAAAAAGAACCACAAAATTGTGTAGGCTAATGATGGCAGAGAAGCTTTATTAGTTGGCGCAAATATCTTGAAAGCACCTAACAACATTTCCATGATTCTTTTACAATACTTATCAGAGTATTTTTAAGGAACAATAATTCCTTGGGGGCTCTATGGGTCAACAACAGAACCGAGAATTTAAATGTAACTAGAAGCAAAGGCTTACTAACTTGGCTACCCCCAGAAATACAAGGAAACTCAGTGCACAAACAAGTAATTACAAAAAGCACAATCACACTTGTACTCCTACTAGAGCAGCCTACAGTCGGCATCCCATCGCCCCCTCCATGCTGGAGTCACTGCTGCACACTGCAGCTGAGTAGCTCTGATGGGGAACTCCTGTCCAAAGGGACAGCCACTCTCCCGGTTGCAAGCTCCTCAAGCTACCTCTGTTGCTCTCCCTCATCTAGCTCAAGTAGCTAAACCAGCACAGAGATGCTTGTGCTCTTTGGAAAGCAATTTCCCTGCAGGCTTAGCTCCCAGCAATACTGACTGGCAGAGCAGTACCACCCAGAAAAGGGAGAAGTACGAGGCCACAAGGGAAGGAAAAAGGAGAAAGCAAGACCAAGGTGAAACCATGTTCTCAGTCACCATCGCTGATGAAGTGCATTGTGCTCCTTCATTATTTCATGAACAGCAAAATGGGTTCCTGTAAATCCCACTTTTGTTACTTTTATGAAAATCTTTACACTTCTCCCCCATAACCTGTACTTCGTATTGCAATGCACACTGTTACCTCTGCTTGGCCAAGAGGAAGTAAAGAGTAGTGCCAAAGACAGTAAATCAACTGCTTGGGGAGAAAAAACACAGTGTTTTCAATTAAGTGTGCTGTAACTAGGGCTGCTTTGTAAAATCAAAATTTTACGTGCTAATTATTCGGAACATCCAGCCAAACATACAACAAAAGTCTTAAAGCTCTTTGCATAACTTGGTAAAATCCCAATGATGTCAGGTGGGTCGTGTTAGCTTTTACTTGCAGAAAACTTTTTTTTTTAAAGCAAACTGGAAAATGCACTTTTCATCCTTTTGTTCAAATATTTTACAAGTTAAAGAGTATATCAAATAAACAATGTTGTTGGCTTTACATTATGTACTACCCCATCGATAATTAATTACTCCAAAAGTTTTACCCATTGCTGACTTAGATCGATTGTTGCATCTTTGTTCTGTAGGTTGAAAACAACTGCTTGTCTGTAAGTCTGCTAAAATCCAGAGATGCATCTATGCTGAAAAAATAGTCAACTGAACCTTCCCTCTCCCTGCAGGCTACCATCTGCTGAACTATGTCATGCATGAAACTATATACAAATCAAGCTACAGTGACCACAGAAAGATAATCCTTTTTTTCATTATTTTTAAGAGGCCATTATTGCATATTTAGCTTAGTGACAATGGTACATGCCTGGTATTGCCCTACAATGTGTACTTCATCTCATAAGGTCGAGCCTATTTAGACTTAATTGGCTTCATATGCGAGAAAGTGCTTCCACATTTGACAGTAAAGATGAAACATGAATTAAGGTCCTAAACTTGCAATGCACTGAATGCCTTTAATCCTTAGTTCTTTTCAGGAGTGACACCCTGTAGGTCCAAGCTTTCCGTTAGAACCTGTCTAAAGTTATCCTGATGCACAACTCCACTCATGTAAACCATACTTATAAGCATCAGAAAGCTCAAATTCTCCATGAAGGAAGAATTCATAGAGACCAAGAGTCTATATCATACCTGTTAATAAAAACTTCTAATGGCAACTGAGTAGCAGGGATCAGAGAATTATGGTCAGGGAAAATCAGGAACTAAATTCCTAATCATACTTTCTGTAAGAAAATTAGAAACTTGTGACCCGTATCCATCAAACCTCCATCTGTGTATGGTTACAAGCCAAAGAGGGCTTGATGTTAACAGCGATGTGCAGCAACAGATCCAGTTTGAACTCAACTCTCAAATATTCACTTTATGAATAAATATCCTTTGTCCATTTCCCTTAAGATCTGATTATGACTATCTCCATTCTTACACAAGTTATTTTGAATACATTCTATAAAATTTGCAAATAAGCCCCTTTACATTCTCTCAGTCCTTTACAGTATGTATCTTCCTTCTTCCAAGCAAAGTAATGAACTTTTGCTGCATCTTTTCCTCTTCTCCGTAGCATAGTACACGGGCAATGACTACTATATTCATGGCAACTGTATGTTCATTTTTTTGCATTTCCGCATGTTAGGATATAAAGGATTCATTTATTCCAAGGCCAGGGCACGCACGACAAGGGCAATGAACCTACCAATTCTGTAAAACTGCTAAAATATTAGCAACGTAACGAGTGATTAGTGATCAGAAATGCCCCAGAAGACTGAACAGTTGGACACGAACTCCGAACGACTGCTAGACAAAGGAGGCAGATCTTGTGAAGAGAGTCTGATCAGACCTTGGAGCAAAGCTCTGAGGCCCAGCAGCCGCTAGCCTGAGAATTGGCTGCCCACCAGAGTGAGAACGCTGGAGTCCTGGATGCTGCTGGGCAGAGAGACAAGAAACACTGCCAATGCAGACATTTGCAGGCTGTTTTTCCCAAGGAGTCAAAGCCAGCTACGCACAGGCAGTGCAACTGCGTTCTTACAGCACCTTCACCCCGCACCCATGGCTCTTTTCCATACGTGCCGTGACAGGCTTTGCTAGGAAAGGAAGCCTACTGGCACCTTCAGTAACTTCCTCCAGTTACAGTTGAGGATCTTGCATATCCAATACCAGTCGATATTAAATGGCTGTATTACACATATCCACCAATAAACTGTTTCCGTGTCCTAGTACATGTTTCTCACCTTTTTAAGCAATACCTGTTTTAAGTACATCGGTCAAGTCCTTAACATACTTACTCAACACTCAGCTTGTAATACTTCCCCATTAATTCAGATTCTTAGTCATTGATAAACCTGGGCAGACGAAGGAGCCAAGAGCTTCATAAAACTTTAAAGGAGGCATTCCAACACTGTGCATAATGTAAAACTAATCCATAACCTATTACTTACATGAAACAAATCAATAGATGAATTAATGCAACTACTTCCTCCACACAATTGTCAGTGATTTCAAATATTTTTTTCCAAATTATTTTGAAAAAACTGCATGGCATGTTGATTTGATAATAGAAATCAGCTCAGCAAGTGTCTTTAAAAACAAAACAAAAAAGCAAAACGAAAGACAGCCCCTTCCAAACAAATAAAAAGACACGCTATCATAAGGCATCATTATGGTAAAACGGAATATTATGAATTCAGAAATGTACGTTGGTTTACATTATCCAACATTTATATTTGCCATCTTGCCATCTGCCATCAGCCACTTGCCATCAAAAAGGCAGGGTGGGAAGCACACCGCTTTCTCTCCAAAGGATTATAAATGTTGTCATGCCAAAACCTTTTGCAGTGGAAAGATAATGACAACACAGCTGAAAGAGTCCTCCCTGAAGCTACATTTGTCTAGCTTTGAGGTCAGGGGTACCTCAAAAATGTAAAAACATAATTAACTGAAAGATTTGGACGTTCTGGCAACACTTGTTACAGCTTTAACTTCTTCCAGATATAAATATCATCCTACAATATTCTAGGTTTTGGTTTTGCTTGTTAATCAGGAAATTACTTCCTTTCTTCTTAAAATAAACACAGTGTGTGTTTATAATGTAATGTGTTTATAATGTAACGTGTTTATACGTAACTTAGTGAGTGCATCTTAATAAGGGATCTGCTGTATGCTATGAAAATACATAGAGAAAGCACTTTCTATTCAGTTCTTCCAACTTTTGCAGTAAAGAGAAGGTATTTTACTGTCCATACAGTGATTTTTGAGAAAAATTTATTGGATTATAACTGAGGAGGAAAGAGTACCAAATTTCATGTTGGGGGAAAAGTAGCTCTGCATGTGGGTCAGGCTCTTTGCATGTATCTCAGGCTCTATGAAGAAAGGAATAGAATAAGATTGAAGGAAAACGCCTGGAAGAAAGCTGGCTTCTGAAGACTCCTGGTTTGTTAAAGATTTTTGTTTTAATCACTGTAAGCCTCACTGCATATGATTTTACACTACAATTCCTATATTAGGCTGCCTCCTCTTTTCACCAGCCCACTCAAGAAGTGGCCTGCAGGCTGTCACATCTTTCCCTAAATATTACTAAGTCATCAGCAAGTGATGTATTTCAAGGCAGATTTTTCCACATACTTCTACTTATCACAAACATCAACATCAAACAGAAACAGACTGTTGCCAATCCCAGGCACAGACCAACAAGAATTGCAGCTCCCTCCTGTGTTTTTACCTACCATTTACGCATACATTTGCTTAAATGTATGTTTAATGTATGTTACACTTCATACAAGTTTCATGGACATCTCAGCATGCCCAGGTCCATGTTTTCAAGAGCTTCAAAGCCATAGCCAGTTATTTTGTTTATTTTTTAGAGAGAAGAAAATCACCACAGTGCCTAGATACTCAGTTGCAACACAAAAACCACGAACCCCCACACAGAGAGCCACAAAGAGCACAAAGCCAGGGTCCTGGAAGTCTAAGCCAAAGCCTCTACCAACTACCAACCTGGGTAAGGACTGACTCTTCCATACAGAAAGTCATGCCCATGTTTTACAGACTTCAGCCAAAGCTAGGAGTAATCACAAAATAATTCTGCTACGCAGAGTAACTAGCCACAAGAAATCAACAGTACTGTTCAGATTTTCAAGTAAAGTAATCATATTGCTAAAAACAGGATGGCAAAACAAAAAAATAAAACAAAAAACAAACAAGTAAATAATCAGGCTTTTCTGGAAGATAATGAAGTTATTATTTTGCATGTTTTCTATAATGGAAACCAGGGAAATCTTTTGAGGATAAAGTATCTTAAATTTTTATAATCTCTCTGCTAATTTAAGCCACTATTTTAAATGTATTAAAGGCAGTTTACGTTAAAGCTTTTTTCTTTTTAATCTTGTCTGACGTGCAATGGAAAGGCTCCAAGCTCCACTCCCTCGGAGGCTTAGTATAAACCTACATCCCATCTAAATTGTCCTATATAGCTCTGGATCAGGTTTGTCTTTCTATCTTCCATTCTTTTTTTTTTTAAAAAAGGCTATTGTGGATCCATGCTGTAGGTATAAAAGTCAAGCAGACAGTGAAAAGCAGCTGAGGGAAATAAATGTAATGACCTTTGACAGCCAGAGTTTTTAATGTGTAAGGCTCTCTAAAATAAGGGCACGTATCTCAAAATTAGGACTCTGTAAGTTAGGACAAAAATAGGCCAACTTGGGCAATTTGGCTGCGAGAGTTAATCTATTTAAACCAAAACTAAGGTTTGCTCCTCTCTGCTGACTTTCCATTCTTACTCTGTACTTTTTGAATTCTTTAAAATATGAGACTTCAAGGCAACCCATAAAACTCCTCAAGATTTGGCTTCACTCAGCACCCTATGAGCCATGGTCAGCCCACCCTGATACCTGTGTGAGCTGCAAATCCAGGTAGCTCTCATCCTGCTCATCTTTAGGAGCTTCCACTTCACAAAGAAGTCCTGGCACGGTGTTGCTACAACAACATACAGTAACAAGAAAACCTGGATGTCTCATAGTGATTCATTTGAGCTGAATAACCCTCTCTCCTTTTTGGTTCCAACTGAGTCCAAACTAAAAGACTGATATTAAAAAAAAAAAAAAAAAAAAAAAAAAAAAAAAGAAAAAAAAAGAAATGAATGGAAAGATCTAGACAGAATTTCAGTGGGTCTACCTTTGAACTCACTGATCACTGTAGAAGGACATCTGTAAAACGCCAGCACCTTCCACATTGTTTGGAACAACCATTTGTAACAAACAAGGGAAACTTAACAGGGCTAAAGGGATCCAAAATGTGTTAACTAGTCATCTACCAGTTCAAAAGGTGAAAGTTTTCAGTCTGAATCCAACTGTGCTTCAAAAAATAAAAATAAAAAATAAATATTGACCTTAGTGAGACAGTGTTTCAGCATCATTTTCACTTGATTATCCTCACAACCGGGCCTGAAGATGACAGGATGCCATTCCAGGCAAACTCAAAGCTGAATTCAAAACGATAAACCTGTATTTCGCATTCAACAATTTCAAGTTTCATGCAACACTGCCTGATTTACCCAAAGAAGAGCTGATACTCAGAAATAACATTTCTCCCTTTCATGTAGTCTCAGTAGGATGCCTTTCTGTGCTCATACAGATGTACTATCGACATTCTCCACAGATCCCGCCTGTGGAGCTAAAAAGCTCCTTTAACAAACCTTCAAGGACAAGACTGTTCAAGAAGTGCTACCGCACTTCAAAGAATTAAAACAGCACAAAACCAGAAATAGTCAGGGAAAAAAAAAAAAAAAAAAAAAGATGCTTTCCTCCACAGAACACACCATGTCCAAACTTTTCTTCTGGTAACCCTTAGGAACACAGCTGGAAAAAAAAGAGATCCTCGGTACAAAGCCGCCCCTCAGCAAGAAAACAGACCACAGTTCAGCTGTGCAAGGTGGAGAAACAGGAAGATACATACACAGGCCTAAAGCAGAAACCATCAAATACACTCATGGATCTAAAAACATCCCTTAAAATACAGAATTCTAGAGAAACTGAGCTATGTGGATTTTTTTCATACTTACGTTCAACTTCTTGCATTTAAAAACAACAGATTGAAAGTTACTGTGGAGGAGTATCCTGAGGACACAGTAGTGGATGACTCCTTAATAAAACACGCCATCTTTTCTATGTCACAGTATCACTTAGGTTGGAAAGACCTTTACAATCATCAAGTCCACGACTAAACCATGCCCCTCGGTGCCACATCCACACATCTCTTAAATACCTCCAGGGACGGTGACCCAGGGACAGTGACACCACCATCTTCCTGCGCAGCCCATTCCAGTTCCTAATTGCCCTTTCCATGAAGAAATTCTTCCTGATTTCCAATCTAAGCATCCCATGGTGCAACTTGAGGCTGCTGCCTCACCTCCTATCACTTGCCACCATAGGAAAGCGACCGACACTCTCCTCGCTGCAGCCTCCTGTCAGGTAGCTGTAGGGAACACTGAGGCCTCCCGTCAGCCTCCTCTTCTCCAGACTGAACAGCCTCAGTTCCTTCAGCCTCTCCCCATATATCATGTTTCCTAACCCCTTCACCAGCTTTGTTGCTCTTCTCTGCACATACTCAAGCTATCCAATACCAAGTGAGAGGCCCAAAACTGAACACAGTACTTGAGGTGGGGCCTCACCACTCCTGAGTGCAGAGGGACAGTCATTTCCCCAGTCCTGCTGGCCACACCAGTTCTGAGGCCACTGGCCTTCTTGGCCACTTGGGCACATAAACAAACATATTTGTTCCATTTATATATATACATATTTTCTTTCCCTTATTTTCCCTTTTTTTTCAATACTTTCCTCCCACTTTTTTTCCACAGGTATGGAAAAAATCCACATCCACTGGAAGAAATAAATGATTCTGTCTTTCTCCTCTTAGGCTTTTCTCTTTTTAAAAAGAAGCAAAAAATCTAGTTTCATAAACAGAGACCAAACATTTCACTGTAGTCATATCACACTCAGAGAAAGCTCCACCTACTTTTCCCTAGTGCAAGCTAATTATCCATAAACCTCTGCATACCATGTAGCAAGAAACCCAGTGACTGATTACTGACAGACTTCTGATCAACTGTACCAACAGATGTACCTGCAAGAGTGAATTTGTACAGTGATGTGTAGAATGTCTCTTAAAAAGAAAGAAATGTAATGTTTGGTGAAGCTCTAGTGAGCCACTGCAATTGTAACCACGCAGTAAAGCCACACTTCGAAGCACAGAACTAACTGCTTTCTTGAGGTAGAAAATAATGAGAGTTAATTGAATAGAAAATAGTGAGGGAGTTTATTGAACATATCCATGAATGAAGAGAGAACACAGTTTCCCAGTGTGTCATTTTCAATACCTTTTATAATGGATGTACTCGACAAAATTAATTTGAAGTGACAAATTTACCTGGATTGCTCCAGACCTTTGACAGATCTCTCTGTACTAAAGCCTCAGCTCAGAACGATGTTCATTTTCAGAATTTCTCCATCTGTTCATTTACAGAATTAACAACCACTCTTCCCCCTGTCCAAAGAATGATCCAGCTTTCATTATGAAAGCTAATTGTACAAGCAGCATAAAAAATGCCACAGGACTGTGCTTTTGGTTATGCAATGTGGGCTTTTGTGTTTCTGTTGTTGGCGGGCTTTGTTTTTTTGTTGATGTTGTTTGGTTGTTTTCTTTTTGGTAAAGTAAGGGCAAAATATTTGCCTTTTTCTTCTCCTAGCTCCCTGAAACATGGTGTTTTACTAGATGTGGGGGGACATTGGAGGTACAGCATCAAGCTGGCACAGATTCAGAGCTGTCTCACGTTAGTGACTGCACACAATCTGTGTTGCTTTCAGTAGGCAGTGCCAGAGGACAGCAGTGAAATTGTTTCCATTTTAGAGAAAGACCAGAATGGATAACCTCAAGCAACTACTTCGAATTTTAATAATGTGTTTATGAACTGAGCTTTTATTTTTAAATACATTCACCACAAACATCCTCCTCCTGGGAAAATGAGGAGTGTCCTCACGTTCCAAAGTAGTAAATGGGAACTGGGGGTAATTTACAGCAATAATCACAGGCACTGAAAAGCCTGTATAATACCCTGTAGTATTTTAGACCAATTTTTGATTTTCCTCAAAATCAATGTGAAAGTATGCAAGTCTGGTAGCCTCTCAGAACCAAAGCCCACAGAAGCAACCCTTAAAATATGTGCACACTGCCTTACAAAAAATAGCCTGTATCTTAGTCATATTTATCTAGGTATACAAAAATTATGCAAATGCAAGGCTTTTAGATCATGCACTTCTAAAGATGCTAGATACTTAAAAAACATATAAAAATCAAAGATAGACAGGGCACATCTACTAGGTTGAATAAACCCTGACCTCTCCATTGTGCAAAATGTGCGATGTCATCATTCAGAACAATGTAATCACAAATCTTGAAGTTTCTGTTCAGGTCTGTTTTGAAATCAGCAACAAAACTCTCACCTGTGCTGATGGATTTCCAAGTGGCAGAGGAGAAGAAAGCTAGACACTGAAGGAGTTTCCAGACCTTTCATAACTTAACAAGTAAACAGGAAACCAACAACACGTCTCATACTCTGGAACCACACAGTAACATGATGGAGTCCCCAGGCCTGAGAAGGCCTGAACTTGTCTATTACTTATAGGATTCTGAGAAGCTGTAGTAACTTTGTTTTGTGCTTTAGGAGCTTGGCAGACTGAAGGCAGAAATATTTTTGATCATGAAAATAGGATAAAATCACTCACAACCAGAAATGAGAGTCTACTGGAATTTTATAGAAAGATGCTGCAAGTTCAGCATCTTGAACACCAATCCTGAAGTGCTATGAAACTGACTAACTTAAAAAAAAAAAAAAAGAAGTTTCAGCTTTTTCCAGAGTAAACTCTCGGTGTATTTAAATTAGAATCTTTATGCTTCATTTAGCATTCTGTGCATTTTACAGCACAGACTACTGCTAATGCTATTGAGAAGATTCATGCCTGTTGATTACGACGATGCTTCATTTAGGTGGTTTAAATGTTAGCACACAACCACAGCTCATTCCAGGACAGAGTGCAGCTCGTGCAGCCTGCATAAGACGATATTGTCCAGTTTGTAGATCTGGAGTAATATTGGGGGGGAAAAAAAAAAAAAAACATGCAAAAAGAATGGGAACTGGAAACAGCATCACCCCAAAATGCAACATTAAATGACGCAGTAATGGGACATCTTGGAAAAAGTGGGCACAGCAACTTTCTCTCCAGTAAGCTCAGTCCCAGCATGGACAAAATTCTGGTAGTCAGACCTGTTGCCACCAGTTTCTGCTATATATGCCCTTGGCAGGTGAAACTGACAGTTTCTTCTGACACCAGCAATTAGATTCAGAGAAGCAGTGCTATTTTGAAACAGATACCCAAACATCCCATTTACTGAACACTGGTTAATTTCAGTGAGTAATTTTAGCACACATGAACTGGATTCCTTTAGAAGGAGACCAAAGCCTGTATGCCTGTCAAGCTACCCCACTAAGCACACTCCAGCTCCTGGTGATTCGGACAGCTCCAAGCCCCATACACAGTACTAACACCTGGATCCAGGGATGTGATTAAATACAGTACAAGGCAAAATCACAAATCAAATATTCTGCTGCTGTCAGGGTCACAGCACACACTGCTTTGACCTACTGATCCACACAACTAACTAATGCACATGCTGCCCACAGACCCTTGCCACCAGCTCCTAGTTCTTCTCAGCTCCCTCCTAGGAAATACCTGTTCCTTTCCTATGTTCCTCTTGAATCACACAAGAAAGTAGAAAAAAAATCTCTTCAGAGGATGTCCTACTATAAGAACTCTTCATAAACAGGAATTCTTACTCATTCAGAAATTATACAATTTCAGTTCTAAAGTCAAAGAATTACACAAAAAACCTTTACAGAAACATTGTGAATGTACCCGTCCAAAAATCTGTATCAATACTGGACAGTAAGCAGCCCAAGTCATGTGATGAATACGGTACTCTGCATTTTTCAATATGTAAGCCAGTCTGCAGCAAAAGTGAACACAGGAAACTGTATGCACGTTTGTTGTTTAAGAAGAGCACATTTCATCCTCTAGTACGTCATTATGGAAGCAGGTCAACATCAATTAGAATCATGTTTTCTCATAGCTCACTGCATTAAGAAAAACAAAGAGCAATCCAAGGTGATCCTCTGCAATGTTATCTCAGTTTTATCTTCGTATTAATGAAGCAGCATGGCAGAATTTGTATCAGAAAAGGAAAGATAAAGTGACAAAAGAAGGCAAGAAACACACAGAAATACTACAACATGGTTCTGACTTACCTATGTGATAAAGTCCTATCCAGTCAGTTGGATCGACTTCTTCCTTAATATCCCAGAAAATGATGAGGTTCTGAGATTGCCCCAAGGTGTATTCATACATACTGGCTGTCAAACTAGACCTGCTATCCGAGGTCACTAAGTCAGTGTCACTGTTGGCACGCTGCAAGTTCATGTTCTCAGCCATGGTGCCCTGAGATGCCAAACTCTGCAGATTCTCTGGGCTCAGAGTATACCGGAGCTGCGGGTTGCGACGACGCACAAAAAGCAGATGCTCCCGTGCTGAACTGGCCATCTCTTCTTCACTTGCGTCAATTTATGTGAAGAAGTTGTTGTTCAGAGATCTATCATAAAGAAAACAAGAGAGACAGTTAGTGAGACAGCAGGTTACTCAGTCAAACATTACGTGTAGAGGTCTTAGTGCAAAAACGTTTCAGCTCAGGACTGTTCCTATAGAAAGCTAAAATGGACTGATTGTATCTTTTACTTCATTGATTTACCACTACAGCTATATCAGTGTTCTATAAACAAAAAATAAGAAAAGCATGAATCACCAGCGGCAAAATTCAGAGTTAACTACATACCATGAAATAACATTTATGGGCCAGAATGCAACAGAAAGCAAAGCATCCACGACCATTTATCAAGCATGAGCAGCCACAGAAACAAAGTCAATTGAAGTCTGGCATTTGCCTAAAGAGCGAAGAAATAATGAACTCATCTTCGACCTAAGAAACCACAGCAGTTCATCATGCACTTTCACTTAGCTATATTAATTTCCAACAATACTTGGTCCAGTGAATATTCAGAATCAGAATTGTTAAAGATGCCCAACCCTATTATTCTATCATTTCAGCAGAAATACAGTATTGCAGACCTACACTGTTACAAAATCATTTTGTAAGGATTTTATTATGGCTATTATTAAGATAGAAAATATAGGTTCTAGGATTCTCTACATCATACAAAAAACACATCATATCATTGAATGAGGTATTTCAGAATCTGGGCACACGTTCAATTACCCCAAGCCAGTTCATCTGTGAAGCTGGGTTTTGTTCTTCTTTCTCACACAATATAAAACACTGGCCGTACAAATTCAACAGTTTTCATCCAACCCTGAGTAGATTGGAAGGTCCTCACTGGAACGCCATGCTAACGTCACCACAGCATAACCTCACATGCACAACCTGCATCTCATGATCTGTGATGGGTGACCAAATGTCCAGCTGCTTGAAAACGAGCCCTCACATTACTCACAACTTGAAACTAATCACCATAAAGGAAGACAGAAACAGGAAAACATCAAAACAGAGGGAGCAGCTCACAGCAGGATGGAATCAGAGATGGGAAACCTCTTGGCATAGAAGGGGATATGAAAATTCCATGTTACATGTTACACGTCTTTAACCAAAGCTGTCTGCCTTCTTCCAAAAGCTACAGTTTATATCCACTCATTGTTTCTTTATCTTACCGAGGAAATAAAACTGTCTTCAACTGGCAGAAGCATTTGCTTTGAGAAGAAAATGAATGGTCTCTTAATTTGTTTTTCAGTCAAATCCATGAAAATGATCTCTGACCAGAAACAAAACTGATTTCTGACCAGATTGCAACGTAACTACTGACAGTAATTATTTCACTCTCCTATCAAGAATGTATAATGCAGGGAAGTTCTTATTTCTAAACATATAAATAAACATATGTAAGAAAAATGTGTGTACACACATGAAAAAAAAAAAAAAATTAAATGAGATACCTGAATATTATTCTTAGGCTTTCTTCTTTTTCTATCAACTTGATCTAGTAGGTGGTAACCCTGCCCACAGCAGGGGGTTGGAACTGGATGAGCTTTAGGGTCCCTTCCAAACCAACCCATTCTGTGATTCTGTTCTATGATTCTATTTGTCACAGCCTTCAGCTGTCACACGCAGATATATTTGTTGGCTTAAAATAACCTGAGCATTGTCAGACAGCGTCAAATGTCAGCTGCGACAGCATTCCTTGTTTGAAGCAAGTAAGCTTCTAATTTAGAATTAGGTAGAATTAGTCCGTTAGAAACAAATGGAGAGGCTGGCCCCTTCCACAGTACCCTAGTTGTAATTAGATGTACAGTCAAATACTGCTATCAACCACATGTCTTCAATTGGTTTGTTAAACAGAAACCATTGCGTGTAGAGGTCAAAAGACATTTACTAATTAAAAATAAAAAGCATCTGGAGAGCCCAAGACTGTGATCTACAGAATCTTAAAGTAAATAAACAAAGAAATCTTATTTTCAGGGTTTCTTTTCACTTTTCCTATCTATTCTTGTAGCCTAACATGACTCTCCAAAATGTGCTTCATCCCTTCACTCTGTTTCACACCACTTCTCTTTAATTTTCTTTTTGACACCATTTCAGTGTGCATACTCTTCAAGCGTATCACAGACTCTTTTCCTTTTTTTAGCTTTTCTTAAATTGGAGATGTTTAGAAATATTACGGAGTAATTGGAAAAACAAAGTTCAACTCAGCTAGCTGTATGCAATTCGTCGTAAACTGTACATGGGTCTGCATCAAACATTGCAGAAAAGGAAAGAAACAAAATTTTGGTTTAGTAATTTTACATACACAGAAATGAAATGGAGATTAGCATACCTACTTCACAAAGTACGCAACACGGTTCTTCCTGACATGAGCAATGTTTTGGCTGCATACACAAAACGTTATTTTAGGTGCTGGACATCAGCAGGGTTCACTAACTCATTCTCTGTCGTGTTCTCGGGTACCTTGCCTCGGACACAACAGCAATGGTGAACTTTGTATAGCAAGCCTTCTTCAGTGAACGCTGGGCCGTTAGTGTCTTGCTCCTTCGTGCAGTGTGCTTTCCCTGGAGCTGGAAATACTGGGCGGCTTTGAGAGCAGAAGGGTAAATACGAAACGTTCGCCAAGTTCCTTATGATCCACAGAAATCCACAGAGATCAGGTCAGCCCCAGCTTTTCCAAGCCCTAAGAGAGGTGAGCCCCAGTGCACATCACCAACTCTCCAATCAGATTACATGATTTTCCTTTGGATTTTCCCCCTTTCTTTTTTCTCTTGCAACAAGATCTGGGCAATGGCACATGCTAACAGCTATATTTCAAATTTCACAACAAAAGGGAGTGTTGGGTGAGATTAATTAGCAGATGGGATAGTGCACTATCAAGGTAATTTTCTTCTGTCCCACATGTGGAGTTTTACATCATTTTTAACTAGTGTATACAGGAGTTATACAACAGTAAAATTACTACAAAACAAGTCTCATACAGGAGAAGTATAAGTTAAAGACAAAGTTTTAACAGGAAAGATGCAGAACTTTCTTAGAGCTGCAGAGCAGTACACTATACCTGTGGCAACTGACATTTGCTGGAACATCCTGAAAATTTATACCCAGCAGATGGACAAACTCATCCATGTATAAGCACACATGGGAGTTAACTTGTATTAGCTGTAACTATTCTCGCAGTGTGAGAAACCAGAACAGCCTGAGAAAAACATTAGCTCCTTTCCAACAGCCAATTTTCCTAAGTCCTAACTGTTATCATATTGGTGATTTACGTACATAATTACAATTTCTGAAGGTAAAGAAGATGTCTAAATGTTGGACAGCTCTTCTGTTTTTACTTATATCCAGGTTAAATCCAGGTGTCTTAAAATGTCATGATATAAACAATGATTCCAACAAATACTGTAATTTAAAAAAATCAAAATCAATTTGCCATGAACAAACCAGACTCTCATGCAAATGAGCTATTATGAAAAAAAAAAAAATCCAAAAAATCAGGACTCATAAGCTTCCAGAATATATTTTAAATTCAGTGAAACAGGTAGTAAAGGGGATCCAGCATCAAACAAAACTCTGCTGCGTAGCAGCTCACAGTAAGCTCCCAGGTTCATTAAAAAGACTTGTACAGAGACAAATATGACACTCATGTTGTACGAAGGGAAAAGATGATTGCCATAAACCCCAAACTATAAGGAGTGATGGAAGAGAAGAAAAAACGAACCACTAATTTAATTGCAGTCTGAAAAATGGGATGAAAACCTAACACACTGCTGTGCTGCCGACTGAATTGCTTATCCGACATTTGGTGTATCTGACGTTTGGTTGACAGTTCCCGATGCCTGTCACTAATAACATAACTAACAGCACACTAACAGATACATCCTACCAGGGACTGAAGGCAAGAACTATCCTCCCACCTGCGTCTCCCACCAAGCACCCGTGAAACAGGATCTGCATCCAGGCTGCTGTGCTGATGGCACACCTGGTGAGCTCCGTGGACTGTGTGGGGCGAAGGCACGAGGAATTGCACTAACCGCTAGACCAAGCAGGCAAAGAGCGCTGTTTAATGAAGACAAGCTAAAAAATGGAAATTGAATCTAAAGCATAGGAAAAATAGAGGCATTTGAGAAATTAGTGGAGAGGAATTTCAGCAAAGTATTTCAGTTGAAAAGGAAAACCTGTACCAAAGCCGCTTATCTCTATCACAGAGTTTTCTTTGTTACTACACAAGAAGCTTAGAGAGAAATAGGGCTCATTTCATTTTAATTTCTGAGTGGCACAAGTTCAGGGTTATTTTTATGAAAATACACCTCTCAATTGCTAACCATATTGGGACTAGAACTGGGAAGAATGAAGAATTTTAAAGGTTCTATTTGATACACAAAATACAGATAAAGAAAATCCCTTTGACTTCAGTCTTCTTCACTAACAGAGATTCATAAGCAATGTCAAAGTGGTTTTGATACAGTCGATTATTCAATAATTTAAAAAATACATGAATGAAGGTCTGTGAATTCCAGCACAGGAGTAACCAAAGGAACCATCCTACAGAACAAAACAGAGTTCACACGCTGCCCCGTTCATCTTAGTGCCCTGACTCACTTCTTTATGTTGTGGTCCTTTACCTGGCTTACCCCCCTCGCCGGCAGCCTCCTCCCACAGCAGCTCCTGCAGCGGGCTGCAAGGGCAGTCCCTGAGGGCAAGGCCTGCAGCAGCGCAGGGCTCAAACTGACCAGATTTGTGGCAGTTGAAGAGTTTTTTTCTTTAATAAACACAGAACTTGGGTGTTATCCTCACCACAGAATTCAAATGTAGCCAATTTTTTGTCCTTCTGTAGCTTTTTTCTGCCAGCTGATATTTGCATTTGAAACATGCAGCACATCCCTGAACATCTATGAAAAAACTTCCTTTTGATACCGGCTTTGACACCGGCTTTGACACCCCTCCAAGTCCTGCACAGACCCTTTGAACACCTGCCAGAAAATTCATATACTCCATCTCAGATTTTCAAGAGAAGTCTCATAGCAGAGAAAGACGCACTGAAACTTCTTCCACAAAAGCTTTTAAAACATATTCGGTGCTAATGTGCCAAAGCATATTAAAGTATATCAAAAATATACACTTCTTAAGCTTCTTTCATTTAGCAGCTAGTGATGTGCCTGATAATAAAAGGAATCCCTTTAAGTTTTCAAACCCATCTTCAAAACAAAGTCCAGACTTTTTGCTGGCTTGTAGTGAGATGCAGCCGCTGGGCTTCCTCTCTATCCTGCTAACTTCTAATTTCCTTAGGACAGTATTTTCCCTCTACATTGAAGAATTACAACTCATACATCCCAGAGAAGACTTTTTCATGATTTTTAATAAGGCAGATAGAAAGTTGAGGAAGGGGAACTACTTTTTTTTAAGGCATTTTGCTGAACTCATGTTCCCCTCTTCTGCTGTCAGCACTGCTACAGTAATGCTATTTGCAGAGACAAAGCATGGTGTACAGCAGCCAGGCACCACGTGCTACACACATGCCTATGCACATATTTTCAAATACAAGATCTTTACCAAAGAGCAATTCACACCCTATGTAAATCTCAAGAATGGCATATAACTGTCAGTGTAACTGTCGATGCCTCTGCACATCCACACTGAGCTAATGCATGACCACAGCCCGTTTGCTGGTCCTGCCTGGGATGAAAGGGTGAGCTTGGCTGCTCTTCAGATTCCCTACCAGGTCTACTTTCTAGTATTTCTGTGACTATGTGAAGACACAGATTTGGTCTGTGGAAAGAAAAAGAAAAATCAGGTAAAGATGACACGAAGCATCTTTTTCTATACAGACAGAAATAAGAGAAAAGCTTCATCCTTCTGCCCAGAAGCCCTTAAGCCCTTTTCTTGTCAATCCTCCTGGAGTATTTCCAAGAATTTCTACTACAAGTTTCCCATGAAGTCCCCATGGAACTTCTCTCAAAAGGTACTTTCCACCATCGGATTATTCACTCTTCCCTGCTAGCTAACACGCCATCAGACTGGAGGTAAGCTAACACGTCCCCATGCTCCCTGGTCAGTCAGACAAATGTAAAATGTCGCAACATTCAAGTCCCCAGAAGGATCAGCTATCTGTGATCCCTGGTCTTCCCCACTGTTCAGTTACCAAGCAGAGGGTCACATCACCCCTCTGTTTGCACCACCATGGCTATATCCTAAGTCTTTAAGATGATTTAGCACATGAATTAATCAATCTGTGTCACATAACGGAAATGTTTTGCAGAAGATCAAGAAGTTCAGTGTTTCAAAAATACAACCACCATTACATAACTGCACAGCTGAGCACCACATCAGGCAGAAAACCGAGGAAACCCTGCAGCTAAAATGTAATATAACTGTTCAATATTACTACATGGAAGGCTGAATCCTCATTAGACCCGCACATTTTGAGTAACAAATTATCCAGGTAAGTGATATGAACAAGTCCAGCAACTGGTATATTGGAGGAAAGAAAAGAATGTCATAAATCTAGAGAATTTCTGGTTGAATCAAAAGAAAGAGATATATTATCAACTTGAAAAATCACATAACTCCACCTCTCCCACTGCTTTTTCTTTTTAATTACAAGGATATTGAAAATATTTCAGAAAGATTAAAAGGGAAAGATGAAAGGGAGAGAAGAACACTTTTCCTGAGTTCTTCTAAGTAGCACATTGACAGTAAATTTATAGTGAATGCTTTTCTTGAGTTCCAGATGCATCTTTAATGTGTGGTGTTCTTTTATAAAGCAACAGAAGGAAAAAATATTCAAAATGAAATGAAACTACCATCATAATCCACAAAAACTGACACAAGACTTAGATCCAATTTAAGTATTTAAATGACCTTTAATTGCTTTTTTTAATCAAGTTAAATTCAAATTTACTTTAATTAAGGTAAAGCTACCAATTAGCGGGCATAAAATTTCACAGTGATATTTCCATAAATGAGAGAAGGAGAAAAAAAACAGAAAAGAAAGAGAAAAAAAAAAAGAGGCAAAGTGTGAATACAGGCTCTTGTCTCCTTTGAGTCAAACCTGGTGACTCAGCTCAGATGTTAAACATCAGCTCGGATTACAAAACCACCACATAATTTAGACTGGCTGAAAACCTTCCCTACGGTAAAAAGCACACAGTTCAGCATAATTATATATTTTTTTAAATGGTCTATCAGAACACTATGTAGCCAGAGAATAGCTGGTTATCTCGGGATGTAACAGACTATCTGCCTGAGACCTTTTCAATGAGTGTCTGTACTGTTCATTTGGAAACCTCTCCTACACACATTTGTGTCTAGCTGGAAACAAGCACTTGTCCCCCTGGTCTTATCCCAGCTCCCTGAGTAAGGCCTACATCCCCCCCCACCACCCACAGCCCCCTTACACAGCGAGGAGTTGCTCCTCCAGCACGTCCCGGAGGTCCAGCAGCTCGAAGGGCTCCATACACTCCCGCCAGGTGGGCGCAGCCCCCAGCACAGAGTGCTCTCAGCGCTGCTCAGGGGGGTTGGAAAAGCTCGGATAACCTGTCTGAATTTGTGCTGAGGGGATTACGGAGGCACCACCCAAGCCCGCCGTGTGGCTGCTGCTGGGATGCAGACGTGCCCTTGTCTTGCACTGCAGGTACACAGCAGGAGCTCCATGGCCTAAAACTCATCCCTGCCTTTCACCTGAAGTATCAACACAAAAGCTGCACGGAAATTTAAGCGAAACGTACCACATACATTGCTATCCACATAAAGAAACAAAACATGACTGGAAATGTTGGTACACATAGGCAAGACGCTACATTCAGAATGTATTACACAGCCCTGCAACCTCCTCCTGGAGTGGAAGCCATTGTAACCAAGTTCATTTCTCTCAGTCACCTTATCTGCAGCAGGACCCCTCCCAGAGCTGTAGTTCAGAACTGAGGCAGAGAGGTGCAGACACGCAGCTATCGAACCCAGCCTAGCATGGAACTATGGCCTTGGGTAATCCACCCTACAATATTACTCTGTGTAAATTCAAAAGCAGAATCTCCAGTGCGACAGATTTGATGTCCAGTGCTCATGACACTGATTTATCTATTGCTAGTTGCTGCTGATTGCTGTCCTGAAGAATTTCCCTCCAAGTACAGCTGCAGTTGCTCCCAGTTTAGCCTTCTGACATCAGGTCACACAGTCCACCTCAAATACAGCCCCTTTAAATGCCTACAGCAAAAAGACATAACATAGTCTCTCTGAGAAGCTACTTTGCCACAGGGTGTGGGAATGTGAATGTAATTATTCTGTGAGTAAAATGTAAAATCCTCATACTTACACGTGTGAAAAACTACACGAAAAGCAGGCAGCTCATTTAGCTCTCCTGAAACTCCTGTCTTTAGGACTTTGGGACCATCAGTATCAGCCCAGAGGTGCCAAAACAGAGTTGTTTCCCCATGACTTTTTTCACAAGCGATGGTAAAGACCAAAACATAGAACTTTTACGGAAAAGAACAAGTCAGCATTTGTCTGCCCAGAAGACAGAATACAATGCCAAACAGCCTGACAAGCAGCAAATAAAAACTATGTTGCTTTGGAAAAAAAAAAAAAAAAAAGAAAAAAGAAAAAGAAAAAAAATGCCAGGGAACACAAAAACCCATTTGTAAGACAGTGCACTTGACAGAAGTAGTACAATTATTTACTACTTAGTATCAGAGCTGTCCTGCAGTTTCATCCCACGTCACTACAATCTGTACCGATGCAGATAGCACTCAACGTGCCACATCCATACGGGATAGCTGTAATTAGGCTGTACTTGACAGAGCTTAAGTATTTACTTGGCAGTTAATAAAACATAGTATATATTCTATTCAAAAAGCAATTACATAAATCTACTTTTATTCAATTTTAAGCTTGAAATCCATTCTATACTGATGGGAATCCCTGAAATACACAACAAACACGAATCAACACTGTTGATTCCACCCATCCAAATCCAATACCGTCATTCCCGTATCAAGCTCGTGTAAACTCAGTTTTCGACCACGTAAAATACATTTCATTCACTGAAATGGTATCAAACCACCGCAAGGCAGGTTGACTTCTCACACTCGGGGATGCCCACGTTCTCAGGAAACACAGGAGTGCTTTGTCCTTTTTGAAGCAGCACACCCCTTCAGTTCACCATGTCATTTATTCATTTTTGTTACAAAGGGGTATTATCAACTTGAAAAATGGCATTTCTGCATGTAAAACGTATTCACTGACTTCAAATTCAAAAATTCCATTACTGAAACATGCTAGGAAACTAAAAAGGGAATAAAAAAAAGACTGCCCACCCAGCTGTAGAGAATAATTTCCCTGATTCTCCTAGTTTGCAAAGTTCTAGCCTGGTGCACTGATCAGGGAGTGGGGTGGTCTAAAAGAGACTTAGTTGTGCCCTCAAAGAGCAAAAAGATACTAAAACCAAAAGCAAACAAATGCTTTGTGTGCCTGAGTCTCACAGATAAACTATAGGTACAACCAGTAGAGCAGGAAAAGAAACAATTACTTTAGTAAAACTGACAGATTTTGCTGGAGTTCATTTAAACTGTCCATCAGTATACATTTAAATTTCTGTTCTCCTGCCCCTTTCACCCTCCTGGTATTTCAACGAGCAAAATTTTAGCAGTATACTTGTGTAAAAACGTGCTACATTTCCAGAAAGATTTGAGGACACTCTGTCTCAAATACAGTGTCAGAACATTTCTGCTTGCCTATAGTTTAATGCAACTTTTTGCCTGCAATACACAGCAATCAGCCACCAGAGATGTCCCTGACAGCAGCGGGAGAAGGAGAACAGTTAGCCAAGCCAGCTCAGAGGTGATGTCCTTTTCATGCTGACTGCGCAGTGTTACGTCCTTAAGGAGGAGGTGCGTTAGCAAAAACATTTCGACCCTATCATATTTGGCCTGTCAGTAGTATTCCCAGACCCACTGGGAGTTTCTTTTAGTCACCTTTCCTTTGATTCCCCATTTTCACAGCACTTCAAGATGCAGGAGGTCATACCTAAAAGGTAACCACTAAACCACATACACACCTGTACTGTTTACAGTAGAATATTCAGCACTACCACAGTGACTAACAATGCTAAAATGCAACAATGGATATGTTCAGTACATTAAGTCACAAATACTGCAGAGAATCAAAGAGCACTGAATGTCATCTTTGAAATGGAAGGCCTTAAGATTTTTTTCCTCCAGAAAACAAGAGAAAAATAGTTCAGAGCCATAAGGAACTATGACAAAACTGCAGTAACCCCTAAATACCACCAGCACCTGCTGGTACAACCCAATACACATTTGTCCATTTCTGGTCTGCGCTCTCTTTTCAAATAAATTACTTGAGCTAGAATGCAGGCCATTAGGAAGTCAGAAATAGCACAGCTATCATGCTTCCTCCCCCCGGGAACACACATTACAATACATTATTTAGTTCAGTGATTCCATACTGTAATTTTTCCTCTTGCAGGATTACTGCTGCTTTACACAGTTTCTGCACTAACTAAAACAGAAATCCTCCCAAATCCAAATGAACTATTAATGAAAAAAAAAACATAACAATACAAAGTGGGCTATACAAAGATGAGGCCTATTATGAATTAATACTTTTATTATTAAATATGCATGAGTTTTTAATAAGTAGAGCTAAAAATAGAGACGTGTCAGAGGATTTCTGCAGGCAGTACCATCTTCATTCATCTTCACTCTGCAGAGAAATGGGCCAGCGCTAGGAGGGCTCTCACTGCGCGTTTTCACACCGCTGTCATTGGCCCTAATTCATCACTGCACAAAAAGCCCCTGGGATCCAGGCATAAAGGAGGCCAAAGACCTCCACTCTCCCTGTCTGAAGTTTTGAAGTCATCTGCAGCGAACTGTGGGATTCCACAGCTGCCCCACTGACAGGCACACCTCCCTCAGCTGCCCAGGCCCCATCCCCAGTTTGTGTCTTCCTCAGAGAGAACCCATCTGAGAGAGAGCTCCTGCATCGGACAGCGAACAGCAGCAGACTGAACCACTAGAGTTAAACAAAACTAAAATAATTATTTCATCTTTACTATCTTAACATTTCCTTTTTTTAAAAAATACATACATTCCCCTCATTCCTTCTTCATCCCACTGAGGAAAAAGATTAAGATTAAACCAAATGTAACAAATTGGAATCTTCTGTTGGCATTTTAACTCTCGTTTCTAGCATCAAGTCACATTACAGACATAAGGGAACAAAGGACTTCAATAAAGGCTGCGCTAATTCTGGCTCAGCCTCAGCCCACTCTGGAATGTGCACAGTTCTATATAAACCCAGCTCAGGGTGGAGGTGCTGCAACACCAGGAAAGGGAAGAAGATTGAAATCAGTGTTTATAAATACAGGCAAGAAATCCTAGGGCACATGGCACCAAAAATATAAACAGAAGTTAAGACAATCTCATCTGGAGGCCTGCACTTGCTACACTTCACGTTGGGGAATTTTTAAGGTCTTTTGTTCTGTGTATTGTTTTTAAGATGACCTTGCTGTATTTAAATCAGAACACGGATCTTCAGTAGGCAGTTGATTATGCTACAAGACAAGAGGAAAAACCGAAGAAATCACAGCACACTGCATCCTGGTATCATTGCAAAATACTGAGTTCCATATTTTTAAAATAATTCTGGTTTGATTTTGAATTTTCTCTATTTCTCAATATATAACCAAAACATTAACTTTCACCTTTTTTATGGATTAATATGCTGCTTTAAATCACTGATGACCTACCTCCTCCTGACACTGGAAGTAAAACCTGTAGTCTGGCATACGTTGCCAAAAGGTGAAAGATGCCAAAATCTGTCCAGGCTCCTGAATTTGTTACAGCACCATTACGCATTATTTCTTGAACCCAGCGCAATCTCCTTTTTCTTGCCCCAACTGAGTATCCAAAATTTTAGGACATATTCAGGGAAGACAAAGAAATACATGTGAGAAAGCAATGGAGTCAGATCCAAAGTGCTCTAGCTATTCAAAACAAGTCTGTAAGTACACTTCAAAATGCTGGTAGTTTGCACGAACATTATTTTTCATTCAAGGATGAACAATTATGCTACAAGGAAGAGTGTTTAGTTCTTTTTATTTTTACAGAGTATTTACTTGCATTCTGTAAAACTCTCATTTTACAGGGCACAGACAAGGTGCAGGGTCAAGTATTCCTCCTGAAGTACCACGTTGGAATAGGCTTCAGCCCCTGAACACATCCAAACACTGGGAAACAGGACAAGGAGTGACATGCAGCCCCATGAAAACACTCAGCTTTAGCGTTCAGCTGACAGTTTGTATAATTCTAACAACTACAGCACAATGCTTAAAGGGGCAGAAGCATTTTGCTGACAGAACCTGGCCCCAGAGAACACTAAAATCAGACTCACCTAAGAGGTGTTGCATTACACCTTTGACTTACCTATTTTTAGCATAAACAGGAATTTGGAGAAAGAGGATGTATATATGTCATTTCGAGCCCATGTCCATCCCCCCCAACCCAAAAACCTGACAGAACGATGCCCAACTCAGAGGAACCGTACAGAGGAGGTGGGAGCAATTTAATCTCATTCATTATTGCCTGTACACCTCTCCTGTTTCTTACGATCACAAGAATATTATGAAAAGCTTTGGTTTAACATACAAAAAACCTGACTGCAAATAGATACATACAACTTGAGCAAAAGGCAGTTGTATTTAAAAGAAATAAATAAATCAAAATAAATCAAACCCACCCATGCTGGTTCGTGGCTGTTTGGTTTGTTTTTCCTGTGAATGAAAGTGTTCCTCCAATGTCCTGTAGTTGGAAGCTGACCTTCCCAAAAAGTAAGATGCAATGCAGCTTTCTGGTTAGGTAATTCCACTGCCTTTGTGTCAGGCCTCCACTTGTGCCAAATTCACTGTCAGTCGACCTCTGTTGCAGGTTATTACTAAGCAGAATTAAGGGAGAAATCACTAGAAACAAATACCTGCATACCAACTGGAGTTCATGGTCTGCCAAAACCGCAATACCATTATTTCAAAACACGAATGAAGTCTCCCCTTAAGAAAACAGCCAGCTAACCTGGAGTGTATGTAGTTTCACACTGCTTTGATTTTTTTTTTAATTCTTTATCTAATATATGGTATGACCATTTGATTACAGTCAAACTACTAATTACTGTGACTCATTTGCTTTGTCCGTATTGTGTAACTACAGTAGCTCAATAGAAAAAAAATAAACTAAAGTAAACTAAAATAAAAAGTCAGGTATTGACAACCACCCTTCCAGGAGGCTCCTGAGCAGCAAGCTTAAGCTGTGTTTCCTAAATAGCAGCAGTAGCCTGATCAAGTGGAGGATGTTGTCATAACCGCACCAACACTCCTACCCACACTGCAAGGTATACACAAACCTCTGATGAAAATACAAACAAATCCCACAGCTGACAACATCAAAAAAAAAAAACTCAGGAAGGATGCTGGAACTGCTAAAGAATAACAGTCATCAGACAATGCAGCAATACAACTGAAAAACATTTTATAAAAGAATGCTTCAAGAACTCAGAAGCTGACCATTTATTACCAGAGCCAAGTTCCATTCAGTCCAGCATTTTTAAATGGCTTAAAGGAGTCTTATTACTCCAAATTAACCTGAATGGACTTTTTTCATTTTTCTGTACTATATTTACTAACATCTGTACAGGTCAGGAAGCCTTTCCCTAAGTCACAAAAACCATCAGAAGCAGTTGTTAGCTATTCCTGCCATCCCAGCCACATGGGGTGACAAGGCAGGTCTGCTGTGAGCATACTACCAGCATAAACGCTGAGAAACGGCATCACTCATTCGTTCAAAGAGCTCCACTCAAAGCCTTCCATAAGAGCCTGCAAGATGCCAGTACACATCAGCAATGCAACTGCAGCTGAGAAAGCCAAAGCCACTGCAAACAGACTGCTGAGAACAGCTCAGCAAACCTCCAGTGCTAACACAACGCAGGCTGCATCGGTTACCAGCAAATCAACATCCCTGCTGGACGTGGCAAAAGTTCTGAACCCACATTTCACACCAGTGGGTCACTGCTTTGTCATCAGTAGTAGAAATTCACTGAAAGTTCAACAGTTTCTACTAGCACCGACTGTAGGAAATAAAGTAGGTTATTTTTAAAGTTACCAATGCAAATATATATTATTTTAAATACATTTCTCCTTGGTCACAGACAAACACAGATATCAGCATAACTGACATCCCACCAGATGCTGTATCTTGTCCAGAACAAAAATAGAACTTTAATCATAAAACATGCTTTCGCAAACACACGTATCTTCTAGTACTTCTTCCTGTCAACAAAGAATTATTTGCTTTATTCATGCAGGAAGCATTAGTTTTATAACTGCGCACCCAGCATAACACTGAGCTGGAAGAGTTACTCTCTGGAGTTGACCAGACGTCACCACCAACTGTGAGCAGACACATGACATACACTCAAGCCAACTGCTCTCTCTGAAAATAACTTTCTGAAAAATATTACTTGGCTTCCTGGCATTTTCTAGAAAATTAGCCCCAAAGTGCTTGCTGAGCAAAACCAATCCATACTGCAGTGGATTGGGACTGTAACTTTGGACCATAGCTGTAACTGTGCATCTTCCTTCATACCTTATCTTTGAGGTACTGCTCCTGAAGCAAATGGGAATAAAAGACCTAGCAAAGGGCACTGAGAGTGAAAGAGCATACTTGTAGTATCTGAGTGTTAGGACGTGCAAGTGAATCCTTCTGGTGCAAGAGAAAACCCTAAAGTAATATGCCAACCTTCAAAGCAAACCATTAAACACATATCTTAAAATAAATGAGGATAAAGGTTCTGCACATGTAAGGACATGCAGTTCCAAAACTGAAGTACTGAATGACCACAAAAGATAAGGTTTTAAAATTTGCTTTTTATGTTATGAATTTCAGAGATGTTTCTGATGTAGCTAATCTGCCAGGTCCTGAACTAAATCCAGCAGCAGCCACAGGCCATCATGACTCGTCCTCATGACTCGTGGAGCACTGGCCATCGACACTGGGGAAGCTGGTGCTGCTCTACCAGAGCTCAGCTCTGTCCAGCAGATGTGCAGGGAGCGGGGGCTGCACAGAAGCAAACCAACAGGCTGTTAAAATGTGTTAATAGCACATTTAGTGGTTGGATAGATAATTCTGCAGAGGGAAAGGCAAAGTAATTAAAAGATTACAGAATATTTTCATAGATCCATCGAGGAACTGTCTAAAGGGTCAGAAAATTAAATCATTCCTATTATACACTGTGTCATCAGCCTTCCAGAGCTCACCAGAATCTGAGATTCTTTATTTCACTCTTCCAATCATTCCCCTTGTTCTCCTGTGTACACCAGGGAGCGCAGAGGGTCTCCTGCTCCCAGCAGTGAGAGACACTGGGTTTCATGCTCGAACAACACACTCAAAAAAGCTTACTGAGACTTGCTGAGAACATTGCCCACTGACCCCACATTTTTACATAATCCTGCTACAAACACACTAGGAAATGTATGGGTTTTTGTTCTGCTTTCTTTTTGAATGGTTGCATTTTTTGTTTTGTTTTAAATCTGGCAGGACTACTGGGAATTCTTTCCAGTCCCCAGGCCAGTACATTCTGCTACCTACTGGCAGGATTTAACTTGGTATGCATGACAGAATAGGCAATGAAATGCCTGAAGATTAGGTTGCTGCACATAGTTTTGAAGATGTCATAAGGTGTCACAGGGCCAGGTAACATAAATCATGTGATTCAGCCATATGAGACCAGAAAAAAAAACAAGTCCTGAAAAGTAAACACCTCCTTAATGCTAAAAAGTGTAACTTTGGATACTGCCTGCTTTATATGGGCAAGAGCTAAGCAAATCCAAGCACAACGCGAGCTTTTATAGCTGTGCTCCATCCACATGCAGACTGAGGAACCTTCTGTGCCAAGGCACAAACATGGTTTCCAGCTGCATTTGGTGGGTCACACAATAATACACAATTTCTTGTTAGCCAGTGAGAGCGAAACATCATCCCTGCAGGTCCAGCCGCAGCCAAAGGGGATTTCCCCTCCACGTGCAATGGGTGACTCGAACAAGCACAGCAAGTGCTGACCACGTAAGGGCTGCTGAGATGAAGGGAGCCTCCCTGCCACACCAGCCTGCTTGGGATCAGGGCCTTGGCAAACAGCTGACGTCAGCACGGGCCAAAGCAGAAAACAACACCTGTCCTATGTCTTCCAAATAAGAAAATATTCTCATGTCAAAAAGATCTAAAAAAATTGAATCTCATTTTTCATATAGATCAAAACTAGTTCAGAAATGCACCCAATGTACCAAATGTTATTTTACTTGCTTCAAATTTCCATTTGGAAGATACTACTTCCTATAACCACTGCTAAGCCTGTCCCTAGGCTCCGAACACCATAGCCCAGGGAGCCATTTCTCCTCACCTGTAACTCACAAGGAGCTCAGTATCGACCCATGGGCATGTTTCAGATACAACCCAACTCCTCTGTTACTGATAGATCTACGATGGAATACTCAGCTTCACACAACCAACTAGCTCGTGGGCATTCAACAGTTGCTTTGTTGTTTGGGGCTGGTTTCTTTGTGGGTTTTGGTTTGTTTTACACTTTTTTTTTTTTTTTAATAAAAGAAGCATTACCATTTTCAGTTAGTCAACACGATGGTGTAGATGTCCTATATTTCATAACAGTAATTGTTTTTGATCAAGATGAAAATAGAATTAGGTAATATACTGGAAACACTAGAAATACAAGATGTATTTCATACAGAGATGTATTTTATATCTAATGTCAACCTCACACAAGAATAACATATACAACAGAGGCAGGAACTGGTCAAAGGCAATCTGTGCATAATAACATTTCTGAAGTAATGAGTGTTCCAAGAATAAATCTCTAGTCTTAACGCTATTGTGCTAAATAAGTATGAAAACCATAGAAATTACTTTTTACTTTTAAAACTGACTTTTCACAACTTTCTGGGACTGAGCACATGTTCTTCCTCTGCCACTTACTTCAAGGTTCCTTTCAGAATGTGTCAACATCACTTTAACTGTCCCTTGAAACACCTTTCAAAGTACAATGCACTAAGAAAAGGGGTTAAAACCTCTCAAGACATTCAGCTGAGAGGTGCTTCAAAAACCTCTCCTCACTTTTCCTTCACAGCACCCTTCTCTTATGGGTACCTGATAGATGTTAGCATTGTATTGCCTCTAATTATGTGAATATTTAAAATGACTTTTGCAATATGCATGAAAAAAAGACTGAAGGGTATTGTCAGAGTTCATGCTGTTCATCATGTTACCAATGGTTATTTTTAACACATCACTACAGTATCAGATTTGTAAAACTCAATGACAAAACTATGCACAAGCAACTCTGCCAGGAATACTCTTACCCAGAGCCATACTTAACTTAAAAGAAAAAATGTCACCTTCCAATAAACGGGGGATTTTATCAGCAAGTTGTTTGTTAATTGGTACAATTTAAAAGGCAGCAAGGAAATAAACTAATAAAACTACCCTGAAATGCATAATTAAGTATTTAGAAGAAGTAGAGTACTCCTAAATACAGTACATTTACAAAAGTAGACATTAAAATTAAAAATTGAAGTAAGCTATTAATAGGATGAGACAGCTTATGACTCACTGTCTAACAAAGGAAGCATGTCAGGGAACGAAAAAAAAAAAATCAGAAGACTGCAAGCATGACATTTTAAAGCTATATGCACAAGCCATTTAGTTTAGTTATTAAACACAACAGGGCGATGTGTTTTCTGAGGGGCCACAGTCAACTGAAGGAAGACAATATGCCAGCTGGGAAAACACGGCCAACATTCAGGTAAAACTACCCACATCTGAAGATAAGTCACATCCAAAGTCAGCTGGTAAGGGGAGAGAGATCTTTCGGAGAAACCTTCTCCATTAAGCAATTTGCCACCACTTCTTTTGTTTTCTTAAAACATTTATCCTTGTAAATCTCTGCAGGTTTCATTCAGACTGGCCGCATGTCTGCAGATCAGTGAAGGTAACAGAAGAAAACTTCCACTGATGCACTGTGAAAAAAGCACCAGTCTCGCAGTCCGCCTTTACTTTCAATGTTCTCTTTTGCCTAGCAGAAAATCTTAATTTGTGAAAGTACAACAGTTTGAGTAAGCATTTAAACAGACAGAGTGAAGTTTATTTCACTGATGACTCTCACAGATTGCAATGACAAATTTTTCTTTACATTAAATACTTAAACTTCAGTGCTCTCAAACCTGCTGGTACTTTGGATAAAGCCCGCTTTATTCATTAGGACAAACTCATCCTTTTTACAACAGCTTCGTATCAACCCACAACTATTCTTCTCCAGCCATTCTAGGGAGACAAGCTTAGAGGACAGCAAAGGGCCACTGGCCCAGCCACTGCTGACCTGACCACATCAATATTTTGCCCAAGCTCTTATTTTCATGCTGTGAGATTAAGATAAAGAGTTGGGATTATACAACTGCAGTCACACTCCGAATTTGCTATGCTCTTGGCATTCCATTTATACGCTTCTTTTCCTAAATACCGTCATCTCAAATCTTCTCATAGACTTTATGGGAACAACATTTTTCCATGCCTCTAATTACAGAAGTTATTGTGGTAGTCAAATATGTGATCCCGAGGGCCTTTGATGCAATAAAAAGAGATCATGGAAGTTTTAAGGCTGATGGCCCAACTCTTCCAACACTCATCAAAGATACACGTCACAGCAGTGAAGCAAGTACAAGGAAGATCTGCCTTCGCCTTAGGTCAGTCACTTACGTATATAACCTTTTCACATACAAATAAAAAAAAGTAAAGTATGTGGTCTTATTTCTTCCAAAGCATTCACTTTGGTAAAATTATATGTGACATTCCCATGGACCAGCAAAGTTCAGTGCCAGCAAAGCTAGCCAAAAATAATGCAAAACTAATCCAAAATGCCTAATTTGGAAAGACTGCCAAACTCTCCCTAGGAAGACATCCTCTATTTTTGTCTCAAAATACTTAACATTTTTGCCCCAACAATAACTACAATGATTTTCTAAAGTGATAGCGAATATCTGTAAAACACAAATATTTTCACAATTTCTGGGAAACTAAAACTTCTTGGCACCAGGTATGCTCGGGAGGGAGTGCTCCGCTCGGCAGCCTTCTCTCGGCTATTTATATTCAAACTTCTAAAAGGTGTTTCCTAGCCACAGAAGAAAGAATCAATGTGCCCTTAAAGCTGTTTTATGCATGGATGTGTGCTGCAACCAGCAGAAAGCCATCCTTACTCAACACTGCTCTTAAATTATGCAGCTTTTCCTGCTGTGGATAGTAAATCATTCATAAGTTTAGCATCAGTGAATTGGAAATGAATTATTAGGTACAGTGAGCTCTGAGGCACCATAACAGTTATGAAAACAGTCATACATTTTTCCCTTTAAATAAAATATATTTAGTGAACAGCCAGAAAAGACTCAGTCCCTCAGTAACCAAGGCAACCTGAGCTGGTACGCACCTGATTTCTGGCAAGTGTCAGTTCTGCATTTCCAGTTTTTCTGTTGTAAAATGGAAAGGATGCCTGCGTTGTATAGACGCACACATGGTTACATATTGTATGTAATTATAGAAGTGTGTAGACATATATGCATATTTATTCGCACAAAGTATATGAATGAAGATTATCACAGTCAAAGATATATATTTTTTACATCTCAAATATAAAAGTTTAACTAAATAATAAACAGTAATGGAACTGTATACAGTCAATGCATCTCAATGTTAGTTTTCCATACTTCCCATCTTCCCTCTAGGGATCCCACTCCACTACACGGACACTGTATTGCCTCATTATGACCCTGATGCTTCAAAGAGACCTGCAGGTACAAACCCTCGCTCCAGTTAAGCTCATCTACCAAAAAGACACAGAGCCATGTTTACTAATGCACTGATGTTAGATTATACAGTCCCTATGCAGCATTCAGACAGAACTTAAAGTGTTCAGTGCACTCCTAGATATTCTATACAAATAACAATCACCAACACGAGGATGAAAAAAGGAGCTCAAAACAGCAATTTGTTAGAGCTGAAGCTCCAAAAATATTTATTAGTGTTTAGACGAATCTCTCTGACAATGTTGTCATTTCCCTCACATAAGGATTAATTCTGAGATTCATGAAAACATTTGTGAATAACAAAGCATTCATTTCCCTTNTAAATGTACCTATTTGTTCCAGAATTAAGTGGAAAACCATTTTCAACAAGTGACTAATACATAAATAGTTGTTCTGGGTGTTACATCACTCCTCTAATGTTACTTTCAAAAAAAGCATTACTTGCATTGCAGGAACTACATTAAAACACTTTATAATTCTTCATTTCCGTGGAGTGTGCACTTCACTTTACCACATGCTAACAACCATTTTGTGGAAGACATCCACAAGATGATGGTGCAATATCTATCTGATCTATATATTTAGGAAGCCCGTGACACTAATATTTCACTGGCACTTACAGATTAGACACTTGCCACTGACAAGTCATCATAACATCTGCATTCACTGGTATTTATAACAAACAACAACAATACAGAAAAAAAACCTACATGAAAACAGACAGGTATAGTAAATAGATTATGATTATGTAAGAAAAATAAGATCCTCAAAATAAAGACATCACTTGAACATGGAGTGCCAGAGCAAAATACGGTACAACACCAAAACAATCTGCTTCCATACAAGTCACAAAAATATGTGGGAGTAAGATGTCTGAATAAAATGAATTTGATTCAAAACGATTAAAAATCAAAAGGTGAAACTGAGGAACTCTGCTGACAAGCAAGAAAAACTTGTATATGATTTCTAAGAACAGTTTTTACATATATTAAGAATGTGTAGACTGGCCTAAACAAAGGTTAGCTTAACTGATCTTCCACAGAACTACACTAATTTATATCCAATAAGGGCCTCACACTTTAGCTGTTACCTCTGTGAGAATGACCTCTTCTTTAGTGCTTGGATAGGCTACGCTCTGCTCCAGGTCAGCATTCATAGCTATGGCTGCTCCACGTGAGCTCCGGAAAAACAGAGGTAGTCACAAATAAACTGTGACATGCAGATGGAAGGCCAATCTCTTCCTTGTAGCACTCCTGAAACCTTACCACTTTACTAGCACATTTTCAGTCTTCAGCAGCTCCCGTGTTCAGTAAGCTTACAAAAGGCCAAGAGTAGCTTGCAGTCCAAGAATTTTGCTAGAGAAAAGACTCTTGCTCTCTATTGAGAAATCCTTTCCACAGCTTTCTTATCTGCACTCTCCAACTACTGACACAGAAACTTTACTTGTGAAATCCTAAACTGTTTAGACTTGAACAACAACAAAAAAATAACAGAGCAAAGGGGGAATAAAGCTGTACGTATACCACACAAGTGAGTTAGACTTCTTCAGCACTGGTTAAATTCATAAAGCTTTCAGAAGTGTGGGGCTTTTTAATAGCATAATAATTTTCCATGTTTTCAAAGGTAAACTTGCTTGTTTACATTGAACAATCTTGACAGAATGTTGTCTTTATGTGTCTCAAGCTTCACTCCCTGTAGCCACAGCACAATGTAGGAAACAAACCAATCTTTAAGTTTTAATTTAAATTCTGATTGCAAAGCTATCTCAAAATTTGCAAGCCCACATACATTCTTGATGTGGCACACTCATTGTAGAGATGTGGGACTGCACACGAGCCTTTACTTAGCATGGAGCCAGATACATCAGGAAAAAAGTTCCCCTTCCAATCCCTTACAGTGACAGAAGTACGATAGCAGCAGCCTGAGCAGTGGGAACAAACTTTAAATAATAAAATAATTTAATAA
>VXAV01009786.1:203481-217085 GCA_013399715.1 Alectura lathami
TTTTACCTAAAAGTCAAAGCCTGGATGGCCAAAATGCTTTGGAAGAGACAGTCTGCACTACAAAAAAAAAATCTCTCTCAAGCAAAACCATTATTGACTGGAACATCCATAAGCATCCACTCTGTGAACCTTCCTATTTGGACTTCCTCATGGAAGGCTACACTTTATTCAGATTGGCCTATCCAACTCAAATGGACTTGAAAAAATTGTTCTGACATTTCAGGAACAAACAGTGGAAGCTCCTGGTACCCTCCAAGCAACTACTTAGGGTTGCCTTATTCAAGTGTTAAGATAATGAGCATGGTCTCAAAGCTGAAATCAAGCAAGGTGCTCTGCCTAGGCAGAATGAGAAACAACTCCTGCACTGAAGAACATAAACTAAAGAGAATTTAAAAAGAAAATGACAAGGGAAGCACACCAACATCTCAGAACAATGACAGATTTGCTAGAGCCCATGCTTTGGAAAGTAGTGAGCTTTCAGGAAGTTAGTGGGAGCTTATGTGTATTGATCCAAGGAAGCAACTGGTATCTTTTCTCTGCAAGAATTGCAGGGTGGGGCACGCTGTCTGCCAGATGTACGCTCTGACCATCCTGCTCCCAACCAACAGCACTCCGTTAAAAATGCAGATGGAAGGCCAATCTCTTCCTTGTAGCACTGCTGAAACCTTACCACTTTACTAGCACATTTTCAGTCTTCAGCAGCTCCCGTGTTCAGTAAGTTTACAAAAGGCCAAGAGTAGCTTGCAGTCCAAGAATATGTTTGTATTTGTAAAAATCTTTAAAGCTATGACTTGCAGAATCCATTCATATCTTTTTCCTCCCTTCTGCCTTCTACCAAGCCACCCTTCAATGGATTAGCTGTTAGTTTTACCTCTCTAAATTGACCAACTATCATTCTATTTTCTTGCATCTTCTCCCTTCAACAAAAGCATATTACACATGACCTCCTGAAGCACTGCCTCCTTATACAATACATCAGCCATGCAATGCTGACTGCCAGTTGTTGGGCCTGCTTACATAAAAGAGGATGTGTGAAGATCCACAACTAAGGCCACTCTGGAGAAGGAAGTGCAAGGCTGTCATACATACTGCATGAACCAGACAAGACTCTGTGGCCTTGGCTAAATTTTATTTCCGTAAGTCTTATTTTTCTGAATCCTTAACAGAATCATAGAGCAATTCAGGTTGGAAGGGACATGAGGAGGTATTTAATGCCTGCTTAGGCAGGATGAAAGTCATTCCCATGAAGGAGACTGGTATATATTTTCACAGATTTTAATCCTGTAGGTTCTGGGGGCTTTTTGTTGTTGTTGCTGTTGTTCGTTTGTTTGTTTGTTTTTTAAGAATTAACTGTAATACTTAAAAGCTTACCCAGTATCGCAGAGGAACACACTCTTTCACCAATAAGCACTCACACCACACACCACCAATCCACAAAATGCATGCCTTTTAACCTAGAAAACAGTGAAACCCAGATGATTTGCAAGACAACCACTATCCATTAGCCTCAATAAATGCTGAAACAGAATGCTAAGAAATGAGATCAATGCTGCAGAATAACAAACCTCCACAAAACCAAAAAAAACAACATCAAATAAAGATTAATATAACATGAAACGAGGGTTAATATAGATTTTCATTCAATGAAGCAGAGAGAAAATTAAGAAAGATCCCTGACAGAAACAATTATCTGGTATCTTAGTGATAAAAGAAGCAGAACTCATTTCCGAAGGATTAGAAACCACATCACTGGCAGCAGGAAAAGCCGAACCCAACACAAGAACGACTTTGACTGATCCACTGTCTGTTCTTTCGATGCAGAAACTCTCATAAATTCACTACAGACTACAATCAGAAGCACGTAGTTAAACATGATTCCTACCTGGAGAAAAAAAAAAAAATAATAAGAAGAAGAAGAAGAAGAAACAGGTCTTTTCCACAGGTTTCAGGCACTTTCCCCACCCCCAAACAAATCCAAGACCCCAATACTTAGCAAAGCCATGACAATGATCCTTAATTCCACGTTCAGAATCTCAGAATCCTCCTGCAGAACCAGCTACAGAGCAAACAATAATTTTAGTGGGAGTTTTAAAATAAAAGATTGGTCACCTCCCCTCCCGTTATACAGGTTGGGTTCAGTATATTTTCACACACAAAGTTCAAAGCTAATTACAGTTTTAGTTCATCTTTACACCGATACTGAATATATCCATTACTCTGATATCTTCCAACACAGTAATTTCAAAAAGAATTGAAATAAATTGCCAATTCCTGCGGCATGCCCTTTTCATCAGACTAATGAATTATCCACAATTTCCATTAATCCTTACACAGCAGTTGTGATTTTCTCCACACAAGAAAAGAAACTTCACAAACCAAAGGAATGAGCCCAGAAGAAGGAAACACAGCAAACTCTGATACCTTGATTCTGCATCCCATTAATTTAAAGCCATACACATTTCACTTCACCTTTAGAATTACTGAATTTTTGAGCCCAGTTGAATATTTCTAGGATTTTACCCTGAATTAAATCTCACATTCACCTGCATTTCATCGTAGTGTTTTTTCTAAAGCATGATTCAAAATTCCTCCTTGACCAAGGTTATAATTTTATTTAATAATACACATCTGTATTCCTAACTACGTATACCCTATCTGCAAAATAGTTATGGTATTCTCTCCAATCTCACAGTCACTTCATTTTTCGCTGAAAATAAAGCAGTAAGAGACAAAGATGACTTTCTCTACACTGAGTTAGCTGCTGCAGTGATGTTCATTTAGTAAAAAATACAAAATTCACAAGACTTAAAAGCCTGCCATTCAGGCTAGTTTCTTAAATCTAATCCTAAAATTCTAAGGATCAGCTTCTTGTAAGCCCCTAATGCTGAGGGCTCCTCCCATTCAACAAAAACATCCACTGCTTTCAGCTAACAAAGAAAGCTTCTTTCCTCATCAAGAAATCTTGACATCTTTTGGGTTTTCCTAACCTGGAACATCTTATTTTGCATAGTATATACAATACAATGCCAGAATAAAATACAGAGTTCATCCTATTAATGTGTTTGCTTCTCGTGCTCCACTGCTGGCTCTGAGGCAGATTCTCCAACACGCCCGAGGCAGTGCCTTGGAGCACGGAGAGGCTTGCAGTAACCATGGCCTGTCTCCCCCGTGCTCTCACTTTCCACTCGTTAGCGGAAAGACAGTTCAAGGAACGACAAAGAAATTAGAGGAAAGCAATAAAGAAATTTGGAAAAATATGTGGGAAAAGACAAACGTCAGCACTTGTACGAGGGCCACATACAAGTCCTGATCCTAAAAGATGCAGCAATTGCCACAGAGTTAGATTCCTAGGACAGAACTAGGCCTATCTGATGTGCCTTCCTGCATGGCACAGGCTGGAGACTTACCTATCCAGTCCTGCACCTCGGCTCCCCAGGAGCTGTGCATTAACCAAAAAGACCAGAAGAGGCTTTGACCTGTACTCGGCAGGACAACAGGGCACATGCAGCCTTCCTGGCCAGGACAGCGTTTCAGATTCTTCCGGTGTCAATGGAAGACCAAATACCGCAACTCCCCTCTGTCCCTGGAACTCACACGTGTGCACTGGTCTGTTCACACACAGCACTGGGTTACGTGCCCTCTTCCAGCACTTGGAAAGGGCATTTTGCCAGACAGTACGAGCACATACGTGCATCCTGAGGTGTTCTGAAGTTGAGCCAAGAAGCAGGAAACAGACCACAACTGTCTGGATTGCTCACGCAGCATACTTTCTGGCACAGCTGCAGAGCACGCAGAGAGCGTGCTGCAGGCTGGATGGATCTAGTAGTAGCAACCTTTCATTGCCATTCTCCTAGCAATCTTAGCTCTCCCCCTGTTACTTTACAAGTCCTTAAACTTAGAAGATTACCACATTGCAGCTCTTGTGTAAGCAGACTGCACATCAATAACGAATGTACTGCAAATCTGCGCAAAAGTAAGTGGTCACAAAATTAGAGCCTGAATCAACACTTCATATAGATGTAAACGGAAAGTCAGTAATTTTGGAAGTGAAAAGGTGTTTAAACATTTTCATGTACTGGGTATGATATTTCTCCCGTGTTTTTGTTGTTTTCATGTTGTTAGTGGTGGTATTTTTACTGAAACAAACATGCGGCTTTAATTCTATCAACATTCTAAATACTAACTTCAAGAACAGCAGCAGCATTCCCAGCACTTCAGCCAAGCTGAAAGTCTGCATGAACACCTTCTTGTTTCACGGGAATTGCTTCAAAGGCAGTCATTGAAAACTGCCATGCAGCGCCTGGCCACGATCCATGTCGGCACCATCGACCACGCCAGGTACCATTCTGCTTATCATGAAGGACTTCAAGGATCTGGGAAAGTAGCTAAAGGTCTGCCTGTTTTCTCTGAAAGTTTTCTCTTCCCTGAAGTGGGACAAACAGGCAGAAAATCCTGAGAGCTGCCTATAATATGAGGCAGATAAAATGAGGTATGACTCAGACATGCTGGAAATATGGGGTACTCACTGTGGAAGGACTTCAAGGTTCTGTGGGGTTTATCCAGGTAGCAGATATACAAATCTGCCCTCATGTGATGCTGTTTACAATTTTACCATCTAACAAAGATACATTTGACTTAAGTTTGTGTGTGTTTTTTTTCCCCTAAGTGTATTTGTTCCCAAGATGTTTAAGAAATGTCATCCTATTTGCTCTGCCTCTTACAGTCTCATCATCATTCACCATTTCTTTTCCTCCACCATCTATTTTTTTCCATTGTTTAAGTCTTACGGAGCCCTGTCTACATCAGCTAACTGAAGAGAAGACTGAGAAGTCATCTGATTACCAGGCATAAGCACTTACTCACTGGAAAGGAGATCTGGTAGCAAGACCTTTCCAGCCTTGCTGATAACAACACAATAGGATCTAGTGGCTAACAATTAAAGCTGATCAATTCAACCTTGAAACATCCTGCAATTTCCTAGCAGTGACTGCAGCTGAACCTTGAAACAGCTTACTGAGAAAGACAGAGGGCAAAAATGAAAGGCTTACCATCAGGCAGAACTCTATTACATGACACACCCGTACAGTGAAGGCTTTCATTTACTCTGGAAGAATGCATATAAAGGTTGTGAAAGGAGTGAAATGAACAGCGTTTCTTTCTGGAGTCTGCGTGTTCTGCAGATCGTGCCTTTGACTGGTTCTTTGTGGGCCACAGGGAGAAGGTGGTACCTCTTGTTACCCCAAATCATGTTCCTCAGACAAGTGTTCCAAGGTGACACGCAGAGCATTTTAAACAAACATATAAATAAGCACACATCACTTGACTGAAATAAAGCACACTGCCAGATCTGGTGTAGGAGCAGATTATCTCATCCAGTCAGACTGTCAGATCTTTGTTTTGATTTTTTGCGTGTGTTTTGGCTGGGGAGCAGGGCTGAATAACGGATTATTTTGCTTTTCTCTGTTGCACGGATTGGCCGAGGATATCACGCTCACAGAGAGGCCCTGAGCATTACCGAGCACTCCGATTCTCCTGGCTTCTAACTCACACAAATGCTCAGTCTAATGCCACTTAAGTCACTGTAGTACCTGCCTGAAGCTGAACAGACACAAGTTCACTGATTTGCAGGACACAAGGCTCAAAGCCGCATGAATCTCATCAGATTCACCTGTGGTTCATTTATGTTCAGAGACCTGCATCTATGACAAGAGTCAAACAAAAACCACATATGTAATATGAATAAAACTTAACCCGTACAAAATATTAATGTTTAAACACACAAACAGCAAATAACAACAAAACAACAGGCAGAAGAATGATATTTCGAGCAGCAACACCAAATAACACTGAGTAACACACTGAACTTAGCAGAGTTTGTTTTCCAAAGCAATTTCAAAGACGGGGAGCTCTGGTGCTCATTCTGTCTATACAATCAGATTTCTCCAATCCAGCAGGAGCTCCTCCATTTCTTTTCTTTTTGGATTCCTTTTCTCTAAAGGAAAATATCTCTCAAAGAACCAGCTTTTAGGAGATCATTTTTTTATTTCACAAAAACAGGGATGGCTTTCCAGAGAGGAAGGAGTTTGACTTAAATTTTTCAACAACTGCAATCGCAGCTCTCCTCCAGGCATCTGATTAAGCATCTACGGAAACTGAGTAGGCTCTTCAGTATTCTGACAAGACGGACTGAAAAACATGCTTCAATACGTGGATGATTTGGGATTTCATCTTCCAAACAGTTCAATTCCTAAATATACTCCACCATAAAACAGAGTTGGATTTCTTGCTTAGTATTCAAATTTAGCCCTCAATTCTTTGGTAACTTTTTCATGACATAGACTACAACCTCCTTCCTTCTGGCCAGAGTTTGCTGTAATGCCACTGATTTTTAGACCCACGTTTCTACTACAGAAGTTACTGCCTTTCTGAGGCTGACACAGTACATGACTCAACTCTGACTGAAAAAATATTATGCAAAACCCTAGTCCTGAACTAAGCTTCTGGCCGTAACGTCCATAAGAAAATAAGGGAACAAGTCGGAGAGAATAAGGTTCAAAATTAGGTGTACAATATCACATACGAATCACATATGAAATTGAACTTTTGCTTTGCACTTCCTCTCTCATCATTAGAGATCGATTATATCATAAATATTTATCTTACAACGAAGACTCTTTTTAGGAAACAAAGTTCAACCAAGTTGCCCTACAAATCTGAAATACTTCAAATAAAACCAGTTTTCTTCCTGCAATGTGCAACAGAGCTAGTGTGCAAATTCTATAAAACAATTTCTTTCCCCTTTCTTAAAAGGGGAAAATTTATTTAGATTTATTTTACGTAAATTCCCTCTTACAAATTCTTGTTCTGAAAACTATTATTAACATACATGCTTGATAAAGACATTAAATGCAAACACCTCTGGCAGTCAATTGAAGACACACATTTTCCTAAATAGCTACCCGTGTGTAAATGTAAACACGAGGCTAGTACTAGTACAGCCATGATGCCAGCACATATGGTCACCAAGTGTTCCTACATACCTAACGCGTGCCCTGAAGAAAAAAGCAAGACTAGAGCCCTCCTGCATCTGAGCCAATACTCTACTAGCTTAGGTTCTGCCCTATATGATCCCGAGAAGCTAAAACACAAAATTAAACGTTCAAAAATGAACACGGATTATATTGTGCACACTAAGCAAAAAAAACAAAAACCTGCCTATTACAATCACATTCTGGATGAACTCCAGTGTTTCTTTTCCATCTCCCTATTAAAACTAAATGCCTCTGAGGTCAACCAGGAAATTTAGTAAGGCCCAAACTTGCCTCTTTCAATCATAACCAGTGATGTGAACTTTGCTACAGACTGAACATTTCTAGATCAGAATCAAGGAAGTGTAACCATGTATTCACAGAACCTATATATACATATTATATATATGTAATATTACAATAGGTTTTTGCCTAAAGCGATCTACTAAAGCTTGAAAACATGGTATTAAATGCTGCATCCTGGATTCAGTATATGGAAAAGATAAATGTATGCATCAGTGTACTTAAAATGATGTGTTTTAAACATTGTAACATAAAAACAATAACAGAGTCCTGAATTGCAGGAAGCCTTCAGAAATCAAGAAATACCATGGCTTCGACGTGACTGATTCTTGACAATACGAAATACTGTATTCTCCGACAGTGCCAGCAGTAGAATCACAGTGTGGGAAACCAGCCTGTTCTGCTCAGTCTGCTTTTATATTAATATCCAAACACACTACCTTATCTGAAGGATATATTGTGCTTATGTAACCAGGACATTTTCTTTGTTTTTGAAAGAGAAAACAATCGCGCAATGCTGTTCATCCCCAACATCATCAGCTGAAATGAAGAAACATAAAACTAGAACAAATAATGCTAACAAATTGCACTGTTTAATTATTTTTAGCCTGGTAAATAAAGCTAACACGCCAGTAACAGATGACAGGCCTGGGAACCCTTCAACAGACTAAATGGCAATTCAACGTGGCAAACGACTTCTAGCAGGCATTTAACTCCCTTTACGCCTCCATCTTATTTCCCCACAGTCCCCAGCTGACCAGACCTGACTTCTCGCTGGCCTTGCATTTAATCTTAAAGGTGCTGGTCCACACTAACTAACCTGTATGTATCTCACCTCCACAACACTATGGGCTAATGAACAAGGTGTGCACTATCAGTGCATCCACAGACATTAAAATCCATTAAAAAAAATCAAACCCAAAACTTACACTGCCAGAATCACCCTATGACTGCTTTATTTGCTTGTAAAACTAAAGAGAAAGTAAGGTTTTTCAGTGAAGACAATTTGCAATACAACAAAAATTCTCCCCTGCATCAACACGCAGAAGTATGCACAAGTCGTAACAGTACTGTAAGTGAGCAGCCTCATGCATACAAGTGCTGGACTGCTAGATTGTCCCCACTTCCCTCCCCTCCAAGCAGAGTACCTACTGATTTTTGCTCTGAGCCAGTCTACCTCACACAGGTTTTCTCTTGAAGTTTTTTCCTTATTCTGAAACACTTCATAAAGCAATCACAGTGAACTATGTACAACACCTTAATGACTTCTCTTAATGAATCCAGAGGCATTTTAACAAGCCTGGCATTTCTTTCGGAAAATAATAAATTTTTATCAAAATAAAACAGACTGTATTTAATTATTCATTAAAAACTGCAGGGGAAGGAACCACAGAAGTATGACTTCGTTGAACTAAAACTTCCCATGGTGTGGTTCTACCTGTGTCTCAGCCCTGCTGCAGGTCATGATGAGTCACTGCTTTCTGGAAGAGCAGCCAGAGCACCACCTGCAAATTGTCAGTGGGCTAAAACGTGATGCAGCTATCCAAATCGTTCCTCTACCAGGAAAGTCTTCCCTTCTGCAGAACTACGGCATGAATACATTGACATAAAATGGTATTTCCAAAGCAAATATCATGTAGCCTCTACACTGAAAGCAAAGCATAAAGGTTTGTTCTTCTATTTTTAAAGGTGGCGTTGGGGAACCAACAGTTACAATGATTTCCAGTTAAATCCTGCCTCCTCCTTCTTTTCCCCAGTCCTATCCCTCGGTTTTGCATCAAGAACTGGTCACGAATACATTCTGTTTCAAGTTGAGTACATCCCTGTAGCCCTAATCACATGGGCTACCATGTGCTATCTAATAGGAGAAAACATCATGGGTACCTAGGCTATTAAATCATCTGCGGGCATCAGGCTATTAAATTATCCTCTTGAAACTGCAGGACAACACAATAACAGTCATGCAAGTGCAGATACAACAACTGTAAAATATTGCAAATATTTCCTGTAACCTTCAAAGTTCTCACTCTGACAACATTATCAATTCCAGAACTGCACATTGACCCAGAAATTTTGCAGTCAGCAAAAAGCAAGAGTTGTCTGTCCTGGCATCTGCCCTGTGAAGAGGCAACAACACACACAACACCAATGTGCATAAATAAAAAAATATGTGCGTTGAGTGATCTAATGCCAGTCTTACAAAATATTAACAAGTAGACATCAACCAGACAGACAGAAAAAGAGGGAACTAAAATCTACTAGCAGCATGATTATGTTAATTTTTAGTTTCAGAGATTAGTGCTGCTCTGAAGTCTGAAAAATGACTTGTATGTTCAAAAGCTGATTTCCATCCCCTACTCCACCCCAAGTCATACCAGCTCACCCAGTCTAAGTTCTGCGTGCCACCACCACCACCACATCTCGCCTCACTGGTGCTGTTCTGAACCATTTCCAAATACTGCTATAATGCAATTTATGTATTTTTGGTTCCCACAGTACTTTATGACAAGTTAATCACGCTTTTTTTTTAAAGCTTGTTCCATGGTGGTTTTGTTAGGTGCCTCCTAGCTTTTACATTATCTGAAATAATGAAAGAAAAATTCTATTGTTTCCTCTTATTTTTCACGATTCTACAGGTATCTGTCCTATTCTTGTCACTGTTTCTTTTTTCCATGATAAAAAGAAGTCTAACTTCAGTTAAACTATTTCACACTTTTGAACATCTTTTGTCTAGTTCTACTATATTCCTGAGTCATTCTCTAAAATGCCTGTAGTTAGACAGTACTTTTGCGATTTTAGCCCTCTATATGAAGTGTAAAACCTATTGGACTCAGTACTAGGAGAACAAGCTACTTGAGTCTCTGTTTCTGATGCTGATGTTCTTCAGATGCTAAAGGGAGAACAAAACCCCTCCTGCTTAATCAATACAGGAAGAACAAGGTCAGACATTTAGAGTTTCAAGATAATGCTATCTCAAAGGCTCTTCCTGAACCACAAAAGCAGGCAGACTTTCCACCAAAATAATGGCAGTTTCCATTTCAAAAGTTAAACAATAAAACACACAGAATTAAAAACAATGAGCTTGCACTCCACGATTTTAATGAAAACAAATGAAGTTGCATGGATTCATTAAGGCTTGCAACGAACTTAATCTTACTTTAATTGCTACCCTCTTTGACAAGCCTCATGCTTTTATGTTGTTTTTGTTACGTCTTTCATGAACCAACCCATTTTACTGAACTTCATTTTCAAAATTCCCTTCCACCAATTAATTTGTCTATTTTTATATTTCTCAGGTCCTGGATTCATTGCAGGCACCCCTCCCACCATCAGCTCTCCTCCCCTACCCCAGCAGAAGCCAGGCTGAGTCACGCAGCAGGCTCCCTGTAATGCAGAGGTTTCCCTTCAAGGCCCTGTCCCTCCTCCTCATGACCACTCACGTGCCAGGAGAAGGCTACTCTGGAGATCTTTCTGCAGTCTGTCACGACCTCCTCTCTCAGCTGGACACTTACAGCTTGCAAAGGGAAGGTGAAAGGCAGAAAAGGCACCTTAGGACGCGGAATTTTATCAAACTGCAGCAAGTCCATCTTGGATCACCTTGAGAATGCAGTGCAACTTATTTAAAAAGCAACCAACCAAACAATCCAAAAACCTCAAGATGCTCAAGGTAGTTTAAAAGAACCTCTTCACATAGCATTTCAAAAGCTCTAGGAGTGTGCATGTGGACAACTAAGTATCTCAAGAGATGTGTAGTCACTGCCAGACGTGGATCAGTGATCTCCTAGAAATGCAAACCTGCCTGCCTGTACTTGTATGAGCTTGTTTGAACAGGAGACATTTCTTCCCTACAGATCAGGAGTGGAGAAGGAAGAAAACCAGGAAGAAAATAGTAGCAGTAACAATAGTATAGACGGCAGGCAGATTGGTTTAATACAACCATTAATCTGGTATTTTGCAACTATCTTGGTGAGAGTAGGAAAAAAAAACAGGAACAAAAGAAATGCAATCCATGATAACTGCACCAAGAAACTCACCCTGTAACTGCACCCGTGCTGGTACTCTGGCATTTCCTTCTATTCTCTAACCTTTCTTTCACACCGTGCACCTTGCATTGCACACTGAAATGCACTGCAGTTATTATCAGGGGGATCTGCCCTCCACACACTACATTTTACAGTCATATGTTGCTGGTTTACACAAGGAGTATTGGATGCACATCCAACACACAGCTTATGTAATTCCCAGCCTCTTTTCCAGACAAAATTAAGGCTAAATGCTTAACTGCCTTTTGACATGCATATTTTTTCTCTTCCTCTTTCCAAGGAACTAAGCTTTCTTATGAATGTGTTAATATCAGTGAAAATAAGCTGTTAATAGGCTATTGAGTGTAACTGTAGAGCAATGCAGTGTTAAATACCAAGCCCCATCACAAATATACAATGAAACTGTGATATTTTGTAAAAATCTGTTCATTTAACTGCTGAGTTTAACTGCTTGTTAGACTCCACAGACTTTTAAAAGAAAGGGTATGTGTATTCTAGTTTTACAGACTGATTTTTTCTTATGAAAAATGGTATAGTATGTTATTTTGCAAGGTAAGACATAACCGCAGCTCAGGAGACATTACCCAGTGCTAAATTCTCACCACGTTCAACAGAAATTTCTCATGGCCTACAAATTTGTGCTTCAGATGAGACAGCACAGTGAAAAGAGCAGCGTAGGGATCCAGGCAGTCTAAAGAACAGAGGATGCTGATAGAAGCTAATGACTGGAAATCCTTATACAGCTGCTGCTTAAATTCTTCCCTGTAAGCAGCTGCCCTGAAGAAGATCAGCAGATATGAAAGCCAAAAGCATTTGATTTAGATAAAAAATCAGAATTTCAGTAGGTTCAGTTAGGACAGTTTTTAGCCCATGTAGAGTTTCTCAGTGTTGTTGCTAATCGTAAATATCTGAAGCTACCAAATAAAAAGGAAGTACAGAAGATTTCTGAACATCGTAACTGGCAGAGGAATGATCTTTTTCCAGCTTCTCAAACAAATATAATGACCTGTGTTGAGTTGTTCAAAGAGCATGTGTTCTAAAGCACCATTGTCCTAACAGAAAAAGAAAATTGTTTTCATTATTTAGGAGTCTCAGATGCACCACTTACACTTATGTCTGCTTAAGTACATATATATCACAGATGTTTACTTCTTACTCACAGCCCTTGCTCCTGGTGAAATCACTTTTTAAAAGCTAATATAGCATCATGGAACACTTCTAGACTGATGCTTTGAAATTGCTGTATGGAAAAAAAAAAAAAAAAAATTTTTGCAACGTTACTAATCTGTTCTCAGCTCAGAAATGGCTCTAACAATTTCATGCCTTCGCTAAAAAAATCTTAACCTAAAATTAGTATTATGCATGTGGGCAGACCACTGTATTTTTAACCATCTGAAGAGACTAAAAAAATCCATGAACTAACCTTAATCATTTACAACTAAGATCTCTGAAAAACACTGTGACATTCCAACTGATAAAAACATACGCACACCTGCAACAAATGATTTTGTAAATTCATCCCCATCACTCCTTGCTCCATTTGCCTTGTTGCATATTTTGAAAGACAGCATCCCTCCTTTCATTTGTGGAAGAGATGGGAAAAAAGCTCAAGTGAATACTCCTCTTTGTTGCTAACACACTGGAGTTGCTGGAGGTGAAAGCAAAAGCCGGTATGTGCCATCCTTTCCTAATGCATGGGAGCTAGTCTGACAAGAACATGCTTTTGGTCCCTCATAAATGATATTTTCAGAAAAGTTAGAGCACTGGTAGAGTTCAGCAGCTGATGGCAAAGGTGACCCACATCACCTGCTACAGACCAGCTCATCGTGCCCCTCACTCTCTGGCCACAACCCTCTACTCAACTCACATTTTGTTCATCCCATAGCTGGATAGCATGGCTGTCTCCAGAGCTGTCTCTGTGATCTATAAAATGCCTTTTCGACAACAACAAAAATTTTTTTTTTCTCTGTTACCCTACTCAAGCACATTCAAACTTCAGCTAACTCTCCAGGCACTCATCCTCACTAAACAACAGAAAAAGGGCAACCAAGCCTGTGAGAATGAATGTGTATGCAGAGAACTGCAGAAGTCCAAAATCACTGAAGGCCTGAGGAGGTGTTAGAATGATGAGAACTGCAGAGATCCCTTGAAGACAAGAAAATAAATAAAGAGTGTGAATGAGAGAGAAACTGAGAGCGAGAAAAAAAAAAAAAAAATCAGTGAAGGAAGG
>VXAV01009786.1:227367-245012 GCA_013399715.1 Alectura lathami
AGGGGGCTGCGGCTCGGCAGCGCCCGGCGGGGACCCGGCCTGGGCGGGAAAGGCAGTCGCGCCGGGGATGGAGCCCCCCAGGGGGCAGCCCCGCAGCTGCTACATTGGAACGGCAACTCAGGAGACAGCACCGCTGGAACGGTGCTTTCAAATGCGTAATTCCATTTGCTTGCTTCAATTCGCGTACAGTTATTAGCGCTAACAGTTATCAGTGTCATCAGTGTGAATGAGAGCCATCCCTTATCGTTTTCTCCATTTCAATTATCCTGTTTGAAAGCAGTTTGGTGCAATCAGCTCTGTTTGCTACTTATTCGTCAATTTCACTGGTTCTGTGTCAGTCACAATGAACTCCCAAGCATTTTCATAGGAAAACGTGGTTACAAAAACGTGAAACAGTGCAGAAGAGCCCAACTAAGACACGACAAAGCCGGTGGCAGGAAAAACGGACGCACAATGGACACACAAGGCGTTACTCCTGGGTGCCCTGGTCGCGCCTGTTCCTCTGACACAACACCTCCTGCTTTGCTTTCTTTGCTGAGTCTTGTCACGACAAAATCTTCCCACAAATCAGGAGCACAGCGGTCCCAACTATTCAGTATTCTACAGCTGTTTTCTATGTCATACCTCTACCAGTACATGGGCAACTGAACAGGTCGCACTAGAAGCTGTTTCTTTAGAATAACCAGCTGCCACCTATATTAATGTATGTCAAAATCCAAAGTTGATTTTGTACAGCTTGTAGCACATTCTCAAAGCCTTGAAATATTTCCTCTGTCAAAGCCCATGGCACATTTGTCAGGGGCTTCAAGAGAAGGAAGGAATTTGCTCTCCAGCCCTCAGTATGATATGAGACAAACAGCTCCAGACATGGGCATACGTGGCTGTATTCCAAAGAAGGTCAAACTATGACAGTCATCAACATTCTTCCGTCTGTCTGAAGCTTTGACACTTTCAGCTATTTTATAAGTATTGCACACACATTGGTGCTTACAACGTAGTTTACACACGCTTAGCGTGCCAGTGATTGATTAGTCTCACACCCATCTTCCCTGACTCTAAGAGTACTGCTGTGATGTATCACCGCAACAAATCCATTTAGGTTTATATTAAAGGCTCAGATTGTGATGGTCGTTTCTAGGTTAGTAGTGACTTGCGCATTCTTAGATAAGATACATCCCTCTTTTCAGTGGTACCCTCGCTCAGCATGGATAATATAATAACTATTTTGCTTCCTGAAACAAGATAAAAAGAGATAAAAGGATGTGCAATGCCAATAATTTCATAACCTTTATAATTATTTGTGCTTTGGTTTTGGTTATCATGACATTTTTATTATGATAAGATGAGAAATTGAGAAGATGAAACCCGTTAGCTAATGAATTATTCTCAGTGGATTTGGAAGCTGTAAAAGCCCTTTGACGGTGTGACACAAGTGCAGGCTGTCTTCTAGTCAAGTCTCCTCATCTGTCACATTAAAAAGTACATAAATCATACACTGGATTTTCACGTTTCTCTCCCCCAAAATGGATTTTGAGAAGGCTCTTGCACCCATGTTAGAAAAATCCTATTTTCACTGAATAAAAACATTAATATAAATGAATCTTTAAAATCCCCTTGACTTCCAACAAATACAAAAGGCAGTAAATACAACAGTAGTAAAGCACAAAGTATTTAGGATTTCAGCACTACTACTCTTCAGGAATTACAAACCCATCCATTTCTACGTTTCTGTTTCTGGTGTATTCACAAGATCCCTGATGCTACGTGTGCAGTTCTTTAGGAACAGTTCCCATGCCTTTGGTACTCTCTGGAGCTATTTTCTATTTCCCCAAACGTAAATCTGGCTGTACCTGAATGGAGCCAGGTGTGCAGTAGAATATAAAAGCATTTCATGGACGGACTGCTATTCCTCCCGTCTTCCTGGGTGCTTATACATCCACATGCACAATGCTGCTAAGGAACAGGCTAATTTTTCAGAGCCATGCACTCAGGAAATGTGTAGCTAAGCTTCAACAGACTCAAAAATGGAGAAAAACAGCCTGTCCTTCTGTAGCAAACACTTGTTCTTTCTCCTCTTTTTACTCCATTGCTTTTTTTTTTTTTTTCCCCTTACTCATTTCCTTCACTAAAAAGTTAATACAAAATAAATTAATGTGACAGAAACACATAGGAAATCAACTTTGGCCAAGTGGGGAATCCTACTCCCTTCTGTAACAGAGACTAGCAGCACGCCACGCCTGGCAACACACTTCTGGGCTGAGAAATAGCAGTTCAAAGATAAGTTACAACGTCTGTGATGCAGAGCTCTTACAGGATGGAAGTTACAGAAGTTATTCTGCTCTCACCTGGAGATACGGATTTAAAGTAGCTGAAATTGTAGGAGAGTACCAGAGCTATCCAGGAATGTTTGTGGTACTCATTCCTGGAAATGGTTTCACTGGAGAAAAAAACAAATCTTCATCCACCCCCAAAAATGACTTAGTAAGAAAACTGCAAAATGTTACAAACTCTACACATCATCCAACATTTCAATTTGCTGCCCATTACAACATACTGGCATAAGAATGCACCCTCTACAAAAGAGATTTTCAGCTGCTCTAACTTTGGTGACTTAACAAAAGAGGACACAATTAAAATAATTCATTAGACTTCAATATTAAAAAGCAGTATGCATTTTGCCTGCCAGTATTGCTTCATTCCTGCACAAACACTTCAGAGACAAGTACTGAAAAAGCACAATACAACTCTTCAGCAAACATTAAATCAGTAAAACTATATTCCAGCGCTTCCCATCTCCTTTCTCTTCCTTTTGTCTATCACTCAGAGCAAAAAAAGGATGAACTGACAGACCATTACCAAAGGTCATCACCTTGCACTGCGCGATCTGCAGCAGGGTGCAGGAGGAACAAGATCCTCTGAGCTGGTAACTTTCCTATACAACAGTTAGAAGCGTTAAAAGACATGAAATGCAGTTCTATATTATATGAAGATTTTGCATTTGCTCAGCCATTCAGTTATCTGAACGATAAGGGGCCAAGCTGAATACCCAAAATAAGAGCTTCTTTGTTAAGACTGCTAAAAAAGCAAACATAAAAAGACTAAAAAAAAAAAGGCTAAAAGGATCAACTAGAAGAACCTTGACATGGGACGGCAACGCAATGTTTCACAAGACTTCTGGACAGATTACTGTGCAGCAGGTGAAAGCATTAATTGAAAGAATCACCCTAGATGCCAAAAGCTGCAGAACGTATTCTCAGCCTGTCCTGCCTCCTTTGTGCCGCACAAAAGACTCAATGAGAGCGCAAACCATCTGCAGCCCCCCATCTGGGATTCTGGTGGTATAAAGGAATCCCTAGGTGACAGGGTTGTGCAGCCCATGGGAGGCCGCACACTCCTGCGACCGCAGCAGCAAGAGGGCAGGGCGCAGCGAGGGAAAGCACGCCGAGGGCTGCTGCCCCAGCCTGCAGCCGGCCCTCGGGGCCTGTTACCATCTGGTATCATCCGGTGCCAGGGCAGGCACACATCCAGCCAGGGAGTCAAGAGGCTTCACGGCAGCTCCACACCCTTCTGGTGCATGGGGAAGAAACTCAGCAGATCGGGCCATCTGGGCTCATCTGGCCACAGTGCTGATCTGCAGACCCTAATCTGGCAGAACTCCCATGGGTATATCTCTGGGCACTTACCTGAGCTGGCCTTCTGGTACTGGACCCAGAGCAACATTAGTCTACAAAGCAAACACACGGCCAATTTTCAGATTTAGCAAAATTGAAACCATTAATGGGAAGTTGCATACTAATTAGAAATATTGAAGAAATCTCCTACAAATAATGTTTTATTAAACTACGGAATTAATTCTTAAGTACAGAAATCTAATCCATTGCAGTTCCTAACGCGTCCAATAGTTGGTCCTGAAACGTGCATAGAGATCACTGAATTGTGGTTAAAGTTATGATGATAGAAGCAATTGTCGGTTTCTGTTGGTACTTGCAGATACTTAATTTTAGAACAGTACCCCTGGGCAAGTGATATAGAATTAGATCCAAACACGCTGCATCCAAAGTCATACTGAAATGTCACTCGTAAAACACACTTCTGCAATCTTGATATTTGACGTATAAATGCACCTGTCATATCTGCAGAGAAAGCCTGCAGGACTGGTAGGCTGCTCTGAGGTGGTGTGTTACAGTACCAATGGGCCCTGCCTTTTCTTCCATAACTGAAGAAAATGAACACATTGTTCTTATACAGTATTCTTGCTGAAGAAGAAGTACTTGCAGAAGTAAAGGGAGTCTGTGGGGAAACGGCCCAAGGCCATGCTGAGAAGACAAATGGTATAAAGGTTGTGAAGGTGCCAAGACATTAGTGGGGCTGCAAGGGGGATCACATTAGAACCCTGGAGAATTTGAGAATTTCTACTGACAGTAGTGGAACAATTCCTGATTTTCCCCAGTGCAGGAGGAGCAGAAAAGGCTCGAGCAGGCGGCATAGAACTGCCACATCACCAACACCACTAGGAATCACATCCTAGAATATTTACCTGATGTCCCTCTTCACATTAGGTTACACCTCACTAGACAGTAACAATGGTTATTTCAGTTACACACTCAACCAATAATTTGACTAAAATCCTCAAACAATCTCTTCAGGAGTTTTACCCTTCCCCACAACAGCAACAGTTACCACGCAGATGCATTTAGTAAGCAAACAAATCAGATATTAAGTGGGCAAGCTATACTACCAAGGAATTTTCTTTAAATGACTTGAAGAAAGCAGTCATTTCTTTGGCAACCAGGCAGCAGGTTACCCTAGTGACATTAATTCCTTTTGCATCCTACGTAGGTTTGAATGTGAAATTAGCAGAGCTGGAAAATGCCCCTGCAGCTGAGGCAGAAATAACACACTTCTTACTGTAAGTGGAAGCTTCTCATCAGGAGATGCTTGTGCTTCACTGCTCTTTGTCAAACAGGGTAACAGGAATATACATTTCACTAACAGGCATGATCAGCAACAGACACTGGGCGTATCACAAACTGAGACAGAACTGTCAGATGCTTAAGCCACATTTATTCTGAACAGAACATATAACATTAATGCTGGAAAAACAGAGGCAGTCTGAAAGCCTGAAGAATCAACAAAGGAGCTTTTTGCTTGTGCCTAATCCAGTTAAACCTTCTTAAAGTCCCATTGAAAACAGATGCTTGATAGGCCTTTCATCCACAACAGCTTTCTTACCCATTACACCCTCTTCCATTTATGAAGGGACTATAGTTTTATAGTTACGAATCCAGAGAGTTGTCTAAAGCATAGATACTAAGACTTATTTGGTTAGGAATTTAATTCAGAATGGTGAAAATTACTAGAGCTTTCCTTTCCCCAACTCCTATGCCGACTTTATAACAGGAAGACTTTTCCTCAGTGACTGCATAATATACAAATGGTGGTGGCCTTAAAGAAGACAGTGTTCTGTCATTTCTCTGTCTAAAAGTATCATCATAGTCATACCCAGCACCATTACAGTGATATCTGCAAAACCCTAACAGCCATGGATACAACCTCACTCCCTACTGAGGCTCAGAGCAAAAGGAAGAGCTTGTACTTTGATATTTTTACCTTGTTATTACTGCAAGGCGTTACTGCAAGGTATTACATAACTACAATTTTAGTTTTTGCCTGGCATTTTTTCCTTGGCATCACAGGAAAAGACAGCAGTGGCAAACCATTAGATCACAGAGCACATACATTCCATGAGAATATAAACCCAGCATATTCTATTTTTCCAGTATACTGGAAGCTATCTGACCACCTTGAAATGCTACAATTTATCCATTCCTAATACAAATTCATTTAACAGTAGTTTACTGTGCAGCTCTACTGTGAGCCAACACTACTTCATAAACAACTGGAAAAGAACCACAGCAAGAGAGGTGTGTAGGTGTACCACAAACTTTACATAAAATATTACAAACATTTTATAACATGTTCCTCTGCTTTATAATAGAAAGGTTTCACAAAACAAAACTTGAATTTTTTACTCTAAGTTCCAACAGTAGTTGTACATATTACAAAAAAAATAAGCCACCCAAAAACTAGATTTCTGAGACTCGCAGTCTCTGAATACCTGGGTGCTGCGCAGCGCAGTGACCAGTCCAACCGAGAGCGGTGACCTCAGCCCTACAGCACATGGAAATACATGCTCCGAACTGAAGCCGCAATGAGGAGCATTAATGTGCTGCAAAGCACTTGCGCATTAAGCGTGCACTTCAATTCAAACACAAAGCTAACTGTTTAGCTGAAGAGGGACAAATTTAAGCATGCGTTTCAAGTTAAGCCAAACATCAACACTGCATACCTGTGAAAAGCAATCTCCAATGCAATTCCAAAGCATTGGAAGTGCTCTGGAGAGCAGAGCGATGACACATGGATGGACAGGAAATGACAGAGCAAAGAACATGTAGAGGAAGCAACAATATTAGACATCTTCACACTAACAAAGAACAACAAACAGATATTTGGGTTTACAGAATAAGTAAAAACACAGTATGGAATGTAGGAAGTAAGGTCCAAATAAGAACTTCAAAGTATTCAGTAGCACACCCAGCTGCTGAACCTTATACCCAAATCACCATCTGCGAATAGTGCTGAATATGCAGCAACTCTGGTTTCTGACACCTGCACAACAATCCCTACTGGAAACTTGTGCTGAGGCCCTGCAGGTGTTTCGGGAGAGCAGAGCCCAGAAGAAGAAGGAGGAGAACTCTTGAGATAAACATTTCAAACTCAAAGATAAGAAAAGAGCAGGAGTCCAGACTAGCACATGGCAAAAATTCTAGGAGCACCAAAACCTCACGCAGGGTTTTTTGTAAGCAGCATTATTAAGCCGAGGCAGGCAGCGCACTATTCTACATTTCTGGTTGGCCTTGCCTACTTTGCTTGACAGGAAAAGTAACATATCTTCTGTCCGTGTTGTTCCACTGCAGAATTCCCAGGGCATATCCTTCCTGCCACAACAAAGCCCCTCTGTTGTCATTTGTTCAATGAGTGTAAGTCTTAGTTCTGTGTTTTACTGCAACAGCTGCTTTACAAGGCAACTTTTGAGAAATAAAACGCTACCTCCTGTTTGATGGTAAGTCAGTCTGAATGGGCTGTAGAGCTCGTAACTAGAGATCTGTAAAGTGAGATTGCACAGAGTGCTCTCACGAAGAATAACCTGCAATGGCAGAGTGCAACCTCCACGTGCAAAAACCTCTCTTACTGTAAGACTCCGTTCCAGGGGACAAAGATGCCATTACTTGGCCATGGGCAGTTTTGCCTAAAATTAGAAAGCTTGCTGAAGCCAGTACTCATTTCAAGCATTAGGCTGATCTGTTCCTCAGAAGTGCTGGGTTGAGACATGAACAAAAAGTGGCAGGAAAAGAAATATTGTTTCTCCCACAGTAAGCACACTAATGTAAGGCTTAAAAATGAAGCAGAGGCACATTTTTGCTTAGACCTTTGAACTGCACCATATGGTTGAGGCTCAATTAAGCAAAGATTTATCAGTCTCTGATTGGAACGCATCCAGGACTCGCTATTTTTGCAAGTCTTTGAACCAGAAGACTAGACAACCAGAACACACAATCTCCTGGGCTCATAAAACATAGTATACACATTCAAATCCTTGAATCAGATGAGGATAATTTAACATTTTATTGGGTATACATTTCTAAATCTCAGAATGAAAATATACCAGTGATATAAAAGCTACTAAAGGCAGTTTCATGTCACAGCTTTAGCCAAGCTAACACCTCACCACCATCAAAAAGGTAACATCCTAATCCCTACTGATTCTCCTTAAGCAGTCCCATCACTCACTCTGCCTCTGCTCTGGTAATTGCTTAAGTGCATAGCAAAGGCTGTTTGATTCACTGAAACACCCAAAAAACAAGACAGCGACAACATGCATTCTGTTGCTGAGTTAGCAATTTAAAGGGGTTCCCTGTGCAATGCCATAGGCATGGGATCTGGTATGACAGACAGGTGACCACGGAATTGGGAAGAGGTAGCAAGGGAGAAGGTAAGAGACAACTTCTGTTTGGAAGCACAGTGCTGTTACTCTGACTTTAATCTAAAAAGTCACCGCTTTCTGCCCCCTGGACACCCTGCCTCTGCTTTTAGCTGTACATTTTGCAAGTTCCTTTACAGCACACCCAAGCACATTCCTAAACTCACAGACAACAACCCATGACTTTGGGTCTACAAGCACCAAGAGTAGAATAAGAAGACCGACCTTCAGAAAGAGTCGGGCAGGAGGTTTATCCAAGTGAATCCTGGAGAGGAGATCAACATCTGGAGCATGACACGTTGTGACTGCAGAGGCAAAGATGCAGCTTTTTCCTTCGAGATTACACTTTATATATATTTCAGTTGTCTGATGCTGGACCTGTACCCAGACACAATATCAGACTGAAGACCATCATGACTTTTTCCTCTTCAGCTAGAAACATCACAAGAAAGTTGTTTACAATTAAAACCCTAAAACAGGATTTGGCAATAATGAAGACAATATAACACAAAGCTTTTATATGAAACTGTAAAAGCTTCTTTTAAATTCTGTGTAGTACTCTGTGGTCAAACCCTGCTTTTAATGACAGATGGTAGAGTTTTTTCTTTGTTTGTTTATTATAAATGTACTTGATCACATCTACTCAGTTCAGCATAAAAAAAATGAAAACAATTTGCAATATTTTAATCCATAAGGCTTAACTCCTTTGCAATCGTCATCTCAACATAGCAACAGATTTCACTGCCACTATTGCTACAAAAGGATTAGACATTCTCTGTTGATTTTGCATACTGGAAAAAATACTGTAACAGAAGGGTTTGATCAGGGACTGTTAGAAGGGGTCTGCTTATTTGTTGTTCCATTTCACAAGTTTCACCTCATCATCTTCTAACCTAACGTAGAACGAATTTTGGCTAAACCAATTCTAAGAGATCTTCTGCAGGACATCAGCGCAAATGACCACAATACTGTCTCTGAACACAAGTTCCATAAGGAATGACCTTCAAAATGCACGGTGAGATTACAGCATTTTACACATTTTGGTGTACATAGTCATGAATTCTGATTACAAAATATAATGGATGAAAAGTCTGTCCTGTCAAACTCAGCTAGAAAATCTACAGACTTCAGTAAAAGGCAAGGTCTCATTCAGCCTGTATTTTGTATGGATATGTAATTTTGCCCATACAAGCAAGAATCTGTTCATGGCATGCTGCAGTCCATCACTTATTGAAAGATATTCCAGCTCTGCGATATCTTCTGAGATTTCTGCACTGCCTTGTCGAATGCACTTCTGCATTCTTTCCATGACCACGCAGCCCCTGTTTTGAAGTTTCCAACACATATAAAAAAGAGGCTATGACTCCCAGATTGCCAGCATACCTACCACACAAAGTCAGAATTCCATGTGACTGGAAACCTTTTACAGTGAACACTAAGTGAAATGAAAGTATCACTTTGCAAAGACTGTAATTTCTATGCTGCTACATCAAGTACCGGAAACTGATTCACAACAAGCAATCCCAAACTTGATCATAAAATTAACTACAAGGAAGGCTTGCCTTCTGCTTTCCAGTTTGGCATAAGGTTATTTAAATCTTCCTTCTATAAATCAGTGCATTTAACAGCAGTATTCTGTTTTCATCAGTATTTAAAAAAAGCCTGTGCAGCGGTTTGCAGCACTACAGATTTTTCCACAAACATTACATAATGGCTCAGTTACAAGCCACTGTTTGGAGAAATTACACAAGGGCTTTGGCTGGTGCAAGCACAAAGCTGTACCCTCAACAACCACCTCCAGAAAGCAACTGTGGATCTCACTTTTACACACACAAAGATGGTGATTTCTGATTCCTCCTTCAGACATTTCCTTATCCTTTTCAACCATTAAAAATGTAATCATTTTAGTAGTAAGAATGGAAGAGAAGTACAATTTTGGCGACCACATTCCCAAAGAGTTTCACTGTTGTTGACTTATGAAATCCATTAAAAAAAAAAAAAAAAAAAAAGTTGTACTGCAAGTATAGCTTTGCAAAAAGGAAGCATAAAGAGAAAGCAAAAGACCTGTGTGAGAGCTGCCACGAGCAAGGATGAAGTTTTGCACAAATAACAGCACATGCATTTGCCCAGCTGACTGATACCAAAGGTGGGAACAGAATCTCCAGTGCTAGAGTATCTTTGTGCTCAGAAATATCCAGTGAAACATCAGTTCCCTTATGGTGCGAGGAGGCTGTCCAAGGTCAGTTGCAGCAGAAGAATTTTAGTGCTCTTTTTAAATAGTATTCATTCATCAGTACTTTTTCTGAGCAGGAACTAGGATGCTGGTTGCAGTTTGACATAGAGAGTCACAAAAAGAAAATCCAACAGCCATTGAGGAAACAAGGTTTGGAGGGAGAAATAGTAATTTATGAAGCAGTATTTAGGGCAATTGCATTTTAACATAATTAAACTCTGCACTGTTGGAAGTACAGAAAACCCTGCATTGTTTGTCAATGCACTTAAGCCTTTGAAGCATACCAGCACCTTTTCACCTTTTCATAAGTAAATCAATTAAAATGAGAGTCATTAGGGAAAAATTAAACAATTAATATTAAAATAAAGCTTAAATAGATTAATTTCAGGAGATTCAAAGAATTAAGCAGAGTGATGTATGCTATGTTTTTAATGATAAGTTTTTAATACAAATTAAATTATGCTACTCCAGATAACCAAATGTGCTAGCCCATGAGTAACTGTTACTGTTACAAATTGTTTTAAGAGGTAATGACCAGACTCTCAGGTGTGGAACTAGTATTTCGCTCTGCACTACAGCATACCCCATTAGTCCCACAGGGATCCCAGCGTAAGACAGATGCTGCTGGTGTAGGTTATGCTCCTCCTTTTTATCTGCTGCTGGCACAGATCTAGGTTCAAATTCCTAAGTCCTGTCATTTCAGTCCCTAAAGGACTAAATAACTTTCCATCAGATAAATGATGCTTTTCCTTGGACTGACAAAAAATTCTGCACACAGAGGACACAAGATCTGAANAAAATAGTGCAGCAGTTCAAAGAGTGCACAGCACAGGCTTCTTACGTAGTAAGGCAAAACATCTTCCAAAAATACATGCTGACTTTTCATTACATTCAAAATGAAAATGTTCCCTGGAAGGGCTGCACAGACAATTCTCAAACTCAAAAATTAAGTGGTAGTCAATCATAGCGCGTCCCTCACAGAAAGCACGATGCCTTAGTGTTCTGTGCACCTCTCTAATCTTACTTTCTGATGGGTTGCTCCTGTGCTGTTCCTTCCTCATTCTCAAGAAGTCATTCTTCCAGTAGCAAACTGAAAACAATAGGAAGGTGACACCAGTCATGTACCTCTGTCATGTCAGTGCACTGCCCCTGGAGACGCCTGCACTTCAGATATCTGGGCCAGCAGATATCCTAAACTGATGAGTCACTGGCATTCTATTTATGAAATAGAATATTTCATAAAAAGCACCTAAGTAGGATTTACACCTTTCAACTTTTGAATTTAGAAAATAAGAAAAAAACATTACTAAGAGCACTGCTATTGGCTGAATAATTTAAGTTTGTGATATTACATATTGTGCCAGGAGGTTTTCAGCCAGGTAACCAAGGGCCACTTCCCTTCCCAAACCTATCGCAAGTCGTAATATGGAAAACGTTAAAAAACGTTAAAATATTTCTGTATTGACTGGATGCTTTTCTCACATTAAAAAACTAAATTCACAGTGCCTAAAGCACGAGAAAAGACAGAATTATGTAAAGGACAAACTTTTCTTACTGTCTGTAGGAGTACTACTGACAACCTGCTTAAAATGGATTCAGACACCCTGTAGAATTCACTGTGCTCTGCTTACATGAAGTATTGCTTCCCAGCAGGAGTGTAGGTCACCGTTCTACGTGCCAAATGTTCTGGTATGGTTTTGTTTGATTTCAGGGAAATGCATGGAAATAATGGCAAATGAAATAATGGAAATCACTTCTGCCATTGCAGGGCTATCATGTTTGAGTGTTTTAGATGTCATTTAGACTTGTCAAATGTCTTCGCAACTGTTGAAGTTTATGCACTACCTTGTCACGTGCAGTGACACTGCTTTCATGTGATTCCTGTATTCTTTTGGCTTAGTGTCCAAAAAGGGGCCATTTGTCTCAGGTGAAAACACAAGAATGCCTAGTGCCCCATTAGGTGTTACGTGCCAGCTCCCTGAAGATGAAGGGGCTGGATGGATAAGCTGACACAAAGCAATGAAAACAGAAACTGATTCTGCGCTCCCATGGCTCAGCAAGCAGGAATGAGATCAAAGTGTTGTCACTATTTCTTGACCTCCTAAGTACTGTACACAGAAGTTTAAACATTACATCACTGCACTTTGGCTAATAAATACTTGCTGAATTAAATCGGAGTGCCATAGAAACATTATTTAAAGCAATGGGATTTCCACTTACTCCCAAATGAGCAGAAGTCATCCCATACTTTGTAAACTTCTCAGAGAGGTGCTGGGTGGCAAACTGACACATTTCCCAGATACTGACTGCCCTTTGATCAAGTGCACTGTATTCTCTTCCTTGGTTTCCAAAAGTGAGAGTCCAGACTAAAAATCAAGATTCCACTTACATTGTCATCTTATTGGATCTTTGTTCAAGTGAATTAATAGAATAAAGATTTTAAAAAACAACTCTTTTAGAAGTGTTCCACACTTCTCATATATACATTTACACACTAGAAATACTAATAATTCAGTACTGCAATATTCACTAAGACAAAGCTTGAGAATAATATTATTTGCTCTGCCCATAGAGCAGTGGGGAAAGGGCTGATAAATAGTTTTGCTTATCCTTTTTAGAGAATATTACGAACCTTCATAGCCAGAACATTGTACTTGATGCATCTAGCATGTTCGTTTTTTAATCACTGGAATCATAAGACATTGAAAGGAAAACCAAAACAGAAGAAATTTGAAAGTCTTTTTTTTTGCAGCATTTTAACTAGGTACTTCTCATATGCCTACAAAGAATACTGCTGCAGAACTTGTATTTATATTTCAAATATCTCATAGTGTTCTGAACTACAGGTAACAGGTCTTACTCTAAAGATAAACCACATACAAAAAGCTGCATCAGATCTGTATTCATATAGTTGTTCACATCCAAAGTTTAAGATTTTTTTTTTGTTTCAGAGCCTCAATCTGGGCTCAACATTACACAAAACCCATAAGTATTATAAGAGAAAGCTACAGAGTGGGAAAGAAAAGTACCTAGTTACTTAGCGTGTCCTATCAAAAAGTGGGAAGACTAAGTTAAATGACCGTTTAGATACAGATTTATGGCTCTGTTTTCTGCAGAGAGGTGTCTAGTGGCACTTTAGGCATCCTCAAGCATCCCTTCTGGCTCCCCCTTGCTGTTCTGGAAGTGCACGGGATCCCCCTCACGTTTTGCATGACATCTACTAGTCTGGTGAGAACAGCTTGGATGGCACTCAGCTTTTGTGTTTGGGCACCCAAGAGCCTAATCCACGCTCCCTTTTGCTCTGGTCTAGGTTATATGAATTAAATCAGAGTACTAGCAACAAACATTCACTTTACCCCGTTGTAAGTATGACAAGGTAGGTAGGATCACCGTGTCAAAACAACTGCACCTTCAGTGAAACATCAGCTTGGTGCTCATCAGTTCACATAAACACCCCTACACCATGCTGGCAGGAAGGATTAATCTCTGCCAGCAGCACTTCAGTTGGTTATCTAAGGATTTTGCTATTGTCTAACTGCAGCGCTGACTATTACCACTCCTTGTGTGAGACAAAGCTGTCACACTGAAGAAATACAGTGTTAGCCTGTGATAAAAAGGGGGAGGAGAGGAAAAGAACAGCAGAGGCAAGTACGTGTAGAAGGAAAAACAGAACAGTATTCTTCTTCTGGTATACAAAACATGGATTATCAATATCAGCAGCACAAGGAAGAAAAAACTATGTTACACAGAACAGTTGCAATGCTATATTATTATGAAATATAACTAGTAACACACTTACTCCATAGCAGCTAATAAAGTTAATCCAGGGATGATCTTTTCATGATACATTACTGGTCTCCTCCTTTCCTAAAGATCTGACAGGTTGCTACCAAGAACAGACGGATGCAAACAGACTGGGCAGCACAAGGAAGTATGGTGTAAGCCACCACTGTGGTAGAAATAGAATAGACTGACAAACTGAATTCTCACCAAGTTTTGCAGACATAAGAGTGTAGGAGAGTTTTAAGGACGGACCAAGGAACACTGCTTTCAGCATATTTATGTTGATAGCCTTCTGAATGTGCAAGTGATGTAAGTGAAAAGGTATGCGCTTGCTTACAAATTAGACAAAAACATGATGGAGTGCAGTAGCAGAGGCCCATCAAACTCTGGAGTTACCATCTCATTAGTGATGAGACATGACAAAGACAGGATAAGACAGGATGAAGAGACATCATGAACGGTTCTGAAGAGTAAGCTCTAAACTAACGTTGTCTATAGCTTGCATCTTACAGTAAAAAAAAAAAAAAAAAAGAGAGAGAGAAAGGCAATCTGAAAGAAGGACACAAACTAGTCCAAGCAACACTCAAGGAAAGCAGACCTACAGCAGGCATAGAACAGACCACAGAGCTGAGGCTCTTACTCCTACAAAGTATCTTCCTTCACAGGACGCTAACCTGGATGTGATCTGATTTAGAAGATCTGATGTATCCCAACTCGCAATTCAAATTTGCAAGCTTCACCTACTGTTGCAGCATTTTCCCACACCACCCAATGAATCCAAAACAGAGGTCTATGTACTAGTGTTTGTTCTCTGATTTACCTCCATACCAAAGCATTCTGGACAAGCAAGTAACTGAGTGAGATTAAAAGAATTCTGATGTCAAGCATTACTTACAAGTAATTACAAGTGCTGGCAGCTGTGACTCCACCTTGAACAAAGACTTCAGTTCTACTGCAAAGTAGTAAAGGAGTTCAGGAAAGATCAACAAAAAAATGGAGGCGAAAGTATTCTACATGTGGTGGAATAAAACTTTGTTGACTAATGACAGCTGTAGTATGCAGTTACTTACTAATGTATGGCAAATCTAAGTCAGACTGAAAAGAAATTATCAGTTATCAGAAGAGTAAAAAGGCTATAACTAAAAGAAATGACATTACAGGAAAGTAAAATGTCACAGCACCTTTAAGCAGTGAACTCTTTTGGACTACGGAAAAACTTTCCATGGAAAACCTCATTCCCTGAAAAATTTTAGATCAGACTAAAAAGTTGATTTAGCTGACAAGCTAAAGCCATCAAAATGATAAAATAATTAAAATATAAATTATCACTTTCTTTGCGTAATTCACATTAAAGTTTTACCGAGAAATGTGGCCCACTGTATGTAACACAAAGCACATGTGTTTTGGTAAGAAACAGGGGTACATCTCTGTTTTCAACCACAAATGAAAAAACATGCTCATACCCCACTTCGACTTGCAGCCTTGTGCAGCACTGATGATTCCATCAGGCACAAATGTAGGTGGCAAAATATGGCAGGGATGATACAGACTGGTAGAAAATAAGAGGTCTGTCATCATCATGGTGTGTGCCCCAAATCTTATTGCCAGCTAAACACTGCTACAACTAAAAGTAAACCTCATTTTAGGTTATTTTTAAGACTACCATGAAACTGTCAGGGACGATATCTGGAGCAGAAAAGGACATAAAATTGTTTAATTTCAGCTTTCAACATTCAGCTCTTTGATCACAATCTTCTTTTAAAAAGCCTACTGTGGAAAACATGCTACAGAGAGTTTGATGTATGCTTCTTACTCCTACATCTTTATGTGAAGTTACACTTACTGAACTGTACAGCAACTTTTGAAAGTAAAATAGTGAATGTGCATAAGAAGCTCAGATCAATCAGTTCTTTTAGTTGCAAACTAAAGAATAGCCTTTGATCTGTTTGTTACAAAATTTATACAGTGCCTTCGGAATTAACTATCTTTCTGTCAAATACTGCCACCTTACCTCAGCTTATGAAAGCATCTCTGAAATACAGTTTCCATCTGACCCACATTTCAGTTGCTCTCTTCTGTTCCCATATCGTATACATAGTGCTCTACTGCACAAAGCTAAACGTCCCAACAATGCCACTCCACCAACGTGCTCCAATTAACAAACAGCTTAAGCACAGCATAGATACTACACAATAAAAACACTATTACTTTTAACATGCAATGCTATTTATGCATCTCTTCTTTAGGGGAGAAACTTAGCTGCAACTAAATTTATCATTTTTATTTCCCTCTTTCCCTAGTGATACTCTGTCACGTCCCACACTTCTTCACAATTCCCCTGGAAAAACTCTCCATGAAAAAGCTTCCTGGTGCAGATTCTCAAGTGGAACGTCAGCTTCACATCAGCTGAGAATCTCCTTTTACATACACGTCAGTGACCAAAAGCAGTATTGGCCCATCTTCTGTGTCACTCTTTTTGCTTAGAAAAGCTGCAGCTCTTCCTCCAAAACAAAACAGTAATGCCAAAAGATCCTTAAAGTCAAACCAGTTATAACCGCAAACAGAATGCCAAATTTTCAGTATTAACAGTTAGCCACCAGCTGGGGCTGCACAAATCACAAAATGTGTAGTCACTGCTCAGATGTTCCGACACAGCTGCTCCCTGCTGCCATCTACAGATAGACTTAAAAATCTAGTTCTCACTTTTCAGATACATATTTAATATGGTCTCAACATACCCCGCAAGCCAGGTCACCCCAAACATATATTACCTCCACATATTCAAGGCTTCAAAGAGGAGCCCAAGCGAGTGCTTGTCAGGAGGTATGTCAGATGCTGCCACGCTGACGCTTGACCGTGGGTGCTCTGCAGCCCGTGCACAATCCTCAGCTGGAGCCGCGCGTTCTTGTTCCCCTTGAATGCACGGGAAGAGATAACGCACACAGAGATGCCCCTCAGAAGCCAGATGAGCTGCCAAAAGTGAAAAAGAAGTTTCAAGTCTCTCCAGTGGATATCTTACATGTTTTTGCTTGAGTCCCCAGAACAGCTCATGCTTGGTGTTCACAGCGTTGTTCGTCGATGCCTGTTTCAGACACCACGTACCCAGTTTCACAGCTGTACGTTCTAACCACGAGGCTAGGAACTCAGGTCTCCCTCGGGAGACCAAAGTGGTACATTTTACAACAGGCCAACACTTGGGACACACAGTGTAGACGGCGTAACTCGGTAAGAGCTGTACCAAATGGCTGCATGCTGCTCAAGTATAACACACCGCTTGCTTACAGCCCGCTTACGACGGTTCATTTGAGATAAAGTCGAGTGATCGCATATAAAAAGAGCTATCAGCCTACAGGTTTGGGTGCTACTCCATGAGGGTTTGAACCTCCATAACGTTAAATCCAACTGTAACCCTCTGAAACATTAAAAACTTCAGTGCCTTGCTGTAAAACACGCTTGGCTTTGAGTTAGCCGAGCACCAGAAGGGAGCAGCACACAGCTCCCAGACCTGCAACGACCACAGGCACCTGCAGCTCGCTCCCGCCGCTCCGTGACAGGAGAACGCCGAGGCCGCGGGCTGCGCGCCCCGCC
>VXAV01009786.1:245330-259994 GCA_013399715.1 Alectura lathami
CGCCGTGAGGGAGGGCGGCAGCGGCCGGGGGCGGTGCGGTGCCCAGGGCCTCTGCGGTGCTGCCGCTGAGGATGAGGGCGGTGGAGGAGCCAACCAGCGCCATGGTGCGAAACCTGGAGCCGCTCGGCGTTGGGAGAAAGCAGAGGCAAGCTGCTTCTGCTGGAGGGCTGATACTTTCCGTTCTTCCTCAGCCTGCTGCGCTCCGCGTCCTTTGCTCCCGTCTCTCCTCCACGAGGCAGCTGGAACTGTGAGCGCGAGCTGGCCGCAGCGAAGTGCGGTTTCTAATCGTGGCACCCCTGCAGCGTGGGCTGCGTGCAGGGCCGGGCTCAGCCTCCTCTCCTGTTCAGCCACGATCGCTTCCACTCACAGGCCCCAGAAGCAGCTGCTGGCCGCCCAGCCGTCAGTCCTGTGCAGGCCCGGGCAGCATTTGTGAGGGAAGTACACTGTGAGAAAACTGAGTGTCAGCCTGAGGATTGTGTTAAATGCTGTAAAGATCATGGGAGAACACGTGTGAAAACTCGAAGTAAGTAACTGTTGGTACAGGCTGAATATCCTCATTGTCTAAGAAGGCTTAGCCACTTAATTTCCTGAAGAAAAGTAAGTTGTCAAAGTTACTGCAAAAAAAAGTATCTGTCTTGTATAGCGATTTTAAGCCTCCTTGGAAATGGATGGAATATGAAATACTACAAAAGTCATCCTAATCTTTAAACAATCTTTACTTATAAAAGAATACTTCAATCAAACTAATGAATGACTGATTCCTCTGCCTGATGGTTTCTCGTACTGCAGATGGCAAACGTGCAGAGTCAGCTGGAGGCAACAATAAGGTGACAACCATGCTGGGGCACGTGGTAGCTTCTCATAGCAACTGCAGGCAGTTCTGGATGCAGTGCAGAGCTGGGACACACGGACACTGAAATCAACAACCTCAGAACTGAAATCAGGACAGGTAAATGAAGCCCATGTTTCTGTAGTCTGTCAGCAGTGTGGCAAAGACAGTTTCAGTTGATGATTGGCACCATTCTGATGTTCTGGCTAATAACCTATAAGAGGAGTTAGTCTGAAGAATTCCTATATCCTTTCCTGCAACATTGAAACATGCTTAGTACATATGAGTAGAATACACCCAATGCTTGTGGCTGTAACTGCAAGCGCAGTGCTTGTAAATAGGCGTCATTTCACAAGATGCATGACACCTGACAAGTAGGTTAAACATAATTTCAGTGACAGGCAAAACTTAATATGATTAAGCTAGAGAACCAAACTTTGAGATGGGTACCACTTCAGAGGAGATATGCACAAGTTAACTTCTAGACGATTTATCTGGTTTCCATTTTCAGGAGAGTTGAGACAAAATACAGATGTTAGGAACAGAACTGGAACATTACAAAGCCAAACTGGTTGCCATGGAAAGGCAGCACCGCAGCCAGGTAGAGACTACATTTTTCCCTAGTAACAACCAACATGCATCTTTTTTTTTCTGAGGACAGCAGGATGTGACATAGTCATATTCACATAGACAGAGGCAAAAAATATTGATATCATCTTTTGGCTGTGGAGCAGGAAAATCATTATCTAAGTGCTGAAGGAGGCGAGCAACTCTTCTCACTAAGGAGAAATTTGTTAGCACAGGTGAAGGTTTTGCAATCTGTGGCTACATCCAGACAACAGAGATTCCTGAAATGTACATAGCTTCTGTTGGTTTGTTTGAAAGAGGATAGGGGGATGGGAAGGGGGAAGTCCAGGAAGTTTTCTTCCCCCCCTCATAATACTTAACTTAAAAATAATTACCTCACAACCCAAACACAAAGCAAAGAGCATTTTTTCCAAGAGAGTCATGGTTATATGACAAGTTCTGATCCTTCTTACTAAGCTAGTTAGTGGATTGGCTTGGTAAGTATTCCCATCTAGGTGCCTGTGCTTAGGACATTTCTAACGAGACAGGTGGTAAACAGACTTACTGCCTGTAAGCTGATACTGGCTGGGAATGGAAAACATACTCCTGAAACAGCTTTTTCATTTGGGTAAATATAAATCTGATCTGTTGTTACTGCACAGTCAGAACCACTTTCTAAGGCACTAGAAGTTGCCAGAACAGCCAAAAGACACTTGCTCTTCATTTGGAAGAAGCGTGCAGGCGAATAATACCCTGCAGACCAAGCTGATCCAGGCTCAGTATGACCTGAAAGTAAAGAAATTGAGCATCAGCAGTCCCTTTGCTGTGGAGCTAAACAAAAACTAAGACCAACTCTGCAGTGAAATTCTGACCAGAAGATCAATAGCAGCTACAGTAATTGCAAGGCCATTCTTCCCCCTACACCATCATTCTTTTATAGCAGCATTTACCCATTGTATAATTAGTATAGGATCAGAGAGGGTCATAACAGTTAGCATTAGAGCTACAATTCATTGGAAGTAACAAGATGGTATTTAAGCTCCAAGTAAAACTTTGAATCACAAATACAGGCCCCTGGTGCAGCATGAGGTACGTTCTTGACCTTTTCAACTCCAAACTAAATGGTGTTTTTTACTTTTAAGATTCAAGTTTTATCTCTTACGTTAGTGAGATGACTTAAGTAAACTGGAGGGAAGCTCTTAAAAGCTCTGCTAATTTTTATTTAAAAAAAAAAAAAAAAATCAGGCTCAGGAGGATATCTGTCTTAATCAAATAAAGAAAAGTGCTGTGGCCAACTAAATTGCCCCCTGAGCTGCTCTTGTGTCACTCTGTATGTGACATCATTCCCAGCCACATTCGCCCCCATCCTCTGAGAAGTCATTTGTTGACGCATCCCTTCATCCTTGCGCTGCCTCACAGCAACAGCCAAATTATTGTAGTGTGCATTGATTACTGCAGTAGGGTGGAGTGAAAAATCTAGGGGTTTAGGTATTTTATAAGGTATTAACCAGCATAAAGTAAAAACAAGTAATAAGAGGTACCCAGCTTGAGGTATTACGTGCTGCTTGTCCGTCCAAGTACTGTTCTGTGATTGGAAAGAGACCTGATAGCAGGAGGCTGTTTCTGCAGCATTTGGTAGTCTTCCCACATCTTTCTCAGGAGTCTGTGGTACTCAGCTGCCATTTCTTCCCTTCTCCACGGTATTTTACGCTGTGCTGAGGAAACCTGTGTTGACTTCATTACCTCTCTAGAAGAGGGCAACTTTATAGTGAGGATCTCTCTTTTATACCCACTTAACAGCAACGGAAGAGAGCATTATGGTGAGCTCCTATCCCTTGGTACAGGAGAAAGATTTTGCCCTTTCTCGCACAGCACAGAAACTGGAATACAGCTTTAACTGTTCTCTCTGCAGCTCTAATTACCACTGCCTTCCCCAGATCACAAACTGGAAGAAACTCTCTGCTGGTTCAAATCAAAGTTTGACAGCCTGCAGCTATGACTTGTGAAAAACTACCAGCCAGTGAACCTGGAAGAGCATCTCCAAGAAGCTGTTAAAGCAAGCACGTTCATTTCAAAGGGAGAGCAAAGGAAATAGGCTGGGGGAAGTATCTGATACCTCATGATCAGTCAGGAGTTCAGTTACCTAAACTTTATTTCACTCCTTACACAAGTATGGAAAACAGACTCCTCTTCCTATTCTAGTTTAGTTTGTTTCTTCCTCTTTTTTCCAAACAACGTATTTAAGCAGCAAAAAATTGTACATTTACAAGATAACTTCAAGATACTGCTTCTATACTTAGAAAAGTTATATTGCACATACTTCATGTTTTGTTGAAGCCCATAAACCAAATAGATGTCTGAAAAAGAACTGTTAGTATTTTTTTTAGTCTATATTCACGTATTTCACTATTTATCTTTCCCCTCCTCCAACTCTTTACAGATACTCTTTCAAAAAGCTGTGCTTACCTTGTTTGTGTAGATTCACCAGCCTTGTCCATAACCGGCAGTACTTACATAGCTCGCTTATTAGCTTCTTAAGAGATCTATATATTAAACTGCTAAAACTTTAATCTCTTTTTTTTAGTAATCACAAAGATTCCCCAAACAACCATCAGCTTCATAAAACATTGCATTTTTTCCAAGAAGAAAAAAGCAACCAGAGCTTCCTGCTTGCACCTCCCCAGAGAGCAGGGTGAGGACTTGCCACCTCCAGCTCACCAGCAGGAAAGCCTGCCTGAGCTGGGCAGGAAATGAGCTCACCCGACTACGTGATTCTCAGCCCAAGGCCACCACAGCCCAGGGAGAGCATCACCTGCCACCAGGAGACACCCAGGTGCTGGAAGAAACAGGAACCTTAGTTGATCCAAGATAGTTCTGTATCAGTTGGAAGGCCTTGCAAATAAAGATGCTCACTCAGAGGGCACCCGCAAACAGGGAACCTAGGACTGCTTGTTTAAATTGTAAATTCTGGTTTGGGTTTCCTCATACCTCTCACCTACGTTACAGGGATCGCTCTGTGTGTGTATCAGTGACATGGTTGTCCTTTTAACTCAGGCGCTTTGCATCATGAGGCTTAACAGAACTGCTAATTACAGCAAAGTCGGTATTTTTTATGTATCACTACTGTAAACTGTATGCTGCAACACTCTACATCTTTGCTTTCATCACTTTTACCATTTTTCAAATAAGGCCTGGCAGGTGCTATCAAAACAAATCTGACTGGTTTGCAGAGGGAGTCAGGTGACTTGCTGAAAGCAGTCATACATCTGTGGCTAGATGCTGACATGACCAGGATAGGATGGAACTCGCAGGACTGGCTCCTTCTGATGATAGATGATGTCAGGGTCATGAGAGAACATGAGCCTTGGGCTATTTTAGGAACATAAAAGGAATTCATTGGGTATGTGATGTTATACCTTCATAAGAATTAGTGGAATTTGCTGAACCTATCTTAATATGGAACAACAAACCAGGAAAAGAGTACCTGAAGTAGGTGACTTAGGTCATAATAAGTTGGAGATGATTAGAACATGGACAGCTTTTGTGCTTGTTGGGATCAGCTCGCTCCATCATGACTTACTTGTCCACGTGGACCTTCCAGTACAACCTAGCTTCAGTACAGGTGCACTCTGATCTGCTGTGTCAGAGCTGATTGCCAATTCCTCTGTGATCAGTGGTAATTGTTTGTAAGGGATATATACATGGTATTTGCAATACTTGTTTAGCGGGGGGGAAATCTTGCATACCTCTGAAGCCTGGGAGTAGCCCAAGGACACAGGGGAATTAGGCCACCCTGCTCCTGAAGATTTTAATCTCTACAAGACAGTTGTCTGGATTGATTCTTAGATACCTGATCTTAAGAGTCCGCCTTGAAGCAAATGGATCCTGTAAGGAACAAGGATGGCTGAACACACTGTTAAAGCCAGTACATGTTTTTTATTCACCTGATCTTCCTTAAATTGTGCTGCTGAAAAGCAGGCCTGTGCAGTATGGCTTTAGGTTCATCCCAATCAAACTAGTTCCTTCACAGACCTACAGGCACGGAGGCTGCCCCTGCTCCTTGCACCGCCCTAGGTGGTTGAGCATAATCTGTGAGTCTCCACCTCCAGTGCTCTCAGGCAAACAGTAGTCAAAACAGTATCTAGTTGGGGTAAACAAAGGTCTTTCTGGAAGAGCACTTAACCATTTAAGCCTTTGTTTTTTAATGAATTACTTTATCAAATGCTTAAGTAGGTTGCCTAATGAGGGGCAAATGATTGTGACCTCCTCCTGTGAAAGAGGACAAAGTGCGCTGTAATGCACTGTATGGCTTGTTGGCAGGGCAACAGAGCCAACCACCTCCAGGTTTCTGTCTGCAGGAATTTTTACCCAGGTATCATGTACACCTCAGTGGCTGGTTCTTCACACCTTCCTTGCTCCGAAATTCCCCGCTCTCGGCAGGGCAATGAATCTGCAGTGATTTTGTATATTGAAATGCAAAGTTTGAGTGTATGCCTGTGGCCACTAAACGGGGTATTTATGTTTGCATAGTGATGTTCGTTTCCAGATTAAACACATCCTATTGCCTTTTTTTTTTTTTTTAAACACTTGTTTGTGCTTTAGGGAGAAAAACATTAAGATACAGTGTAACTGTAAAGCACCAGAGTCCCTCTTACCTTTAGCACTACCTTAAGGTTTGGCTATGCCTGCCTTAGCAAGTGATGCAGCTCTTTGGTTTGCATGCAGAATGAAATAGCTGGTCCAAACGTCCACGACATGTTTTAGATTGATTTTTACTTCAGATTTGGTAGCACCAAATTACAGAAGAGACAACTGAGAGACAACTCAGCAGTGTTCAGCCCTGACCTGGCAGTAAGAAGAAAACTTTGTTACCTTTGTGCTAAGACGACCATAACCATGCAGCAAATGAAGTATTCATACTGATTAAAAATGAAGGATATAAATTAGAGGCCTGCAGCCCTTGGGAAGACACAAAAGCTATATCTTTCTAAAAGCTTTAAGGAAAACCACGGTATAAAACGCATTCAAACATCAAAAGTCCATAATAAATGAGATCTGGTAATTCTTCTCTTTAAACACAGTAATTGCAAAAAAGTTTTATAGTAAGTTAAGGCTTTGCTGCCATCTGCAGGATCAGTCGTTGAGGTCTACACTGCGGTTGCCAGGTGCTAAGCGTGTTAGTCACGTGTTCTACCATGTTTGCAGCATTCAGAAATGGATCTTCTAAGTACTGTGGGTTGTTTGTTGTTTTCCTGCCAACCTGTGGCCTTCAGTGAACATGGACAGTAGCTTTCCACAATTTTCAATGCAGGTATCATGTAAGCACAACTGGAATGGCATGGTTCAGGTTTTAAGACAATCAGTCAGTAGATACTTTCATGAGCAGTCTCTTAACTATGCCTTTGGTGTCTTATTTAAAATACCTCTCCAGCAATAAATTGCTAACAAGTACCATGATTAAGCCAAGTACTTTGGCAGTGTATGTAGTGATCACTCAAAACTGTTACTAATTCTCTTAATGAGGCCTGAAAAATATTCCCAAAAGTACTAAGACATTAGCTGAAAGATGAGGCTGGCATTGATTTAAGTATTCCTTTCCCTTTTATTCTCTTTTTCTCAGTGATTTAGGAAAGCTATCCTAAAATTGTCATGGCTGGATTTCAAGCTTTTCCTGCCCTGCTGTTCGCTCCCATATTGCATTTTGTGTTTCAGTAACAGTCCTTACTGTGAAAGAAAGTTAGGAAAGGTGCTGGCTTCATCTCCCCTAATGTAACATTCCTGTGAGCATTCTTAAACTACAGCCAGGTAAGCTTCAGTGGGAATATAGCACAGGCCAAAATTAATCCCACACCCCTCTTCCAAATATTTGTGTTTCATGAAAAACTCTAGCATCCCCATACAATACTCCAGGCTGACGTATAAGTTAAATAATCATTATTAATCATTATTAATTAATAATCATTTATTATATAAATAATAATAGCTATTTCTTCAAATTTAGCACAGGGCTTGTGTTTGGGCTGTGGTGCCTACTACTGTTTCCTAGTAAACATGCTGTGCTTTTTGGAGTTGGTGAGACTTTCTTATCTTTGCATTCTCAGTATGGCACAGCACTTCTCTACCAAACTGGACATGCAATATATTGTTATGTAATGTTTGATCTGAGATAAAATTGTCTTGATGTTGAAATTAGTCCAGACAATTCCAGTCATTTCTTAAGCACGGATTGCAATGTGACGCATAAATACACATAAAAGTGGGCTGAAACTAACAGTAGTTAGCTGTGATACTGTTATGTAATGAGATGCTTGGGAGGCAACAGCACATCTTTTCTAGTCAGCATTTTTTTCCCGCCTTATTTTGCTGTAGCACAGAACCCTGCCTCTATATCCATGTAGCTGTGTAATCTTTATTATTCTCCTGATGTGTTGGAAGCAGCCTGCTTCTACCACCATATGCTACTGTTCAGCTGTTAGAACTACTTAGAAATCTAGACCATTTCCAATACATGTTCAGTAACAACCCGTAAATATTATTATATTAATTTTTGCTATTCTGTAGCAAACTTTTTATACTTCTGTTTTTTCCTGAGGATGAGTAAAAAAACATCACTAACTTCAGAATTTTTATTAAGTTCAGAAGGACAAAGGTCACATGGATTTCAACAAAACAGAAATCAATCTTCCTGCAATAGAACAGCTGCTAGGAATACAAACTCCTAGAAATACTGAACACTTAAAAGATCTTGAAATACTGCGTTCTCCATCCTCTAGGGATTAGTATGAGCCCATTTCTTTCTTATGTATCGTAGTACAACCGCACTTTTAGCCAGTTGTAATATTGCACATGGTAAATTTTTCCTAAAGAAAACACTGGGCTTCAGTTTTCACTCTCTGAAATTCTATACAGAAGTCTGAATATCAGAATGCAGAGCAGTTCAAAGAAGAGACATTCAGATTTGCAAGCACTGTACTCGGAACAGACTGTTTCCATCCATACATGATACAGTTCAAATGTCAAAAGTAAAAAAAAAAATCTTAAACTACATACAGCACAAGCTATGTCTCTGACCGCCTGCTGTACAGAAACCAGTGTCCCCAGCAGTTCATGGTGCAAGAGTTAATACAAAGAGGATCATTTCTACCTGCCACAAACTTCATCATACGACTGCGTAAGTGTACAACATCTTTTGAGCCATTCTAGTATTTCCACTGCTGTGATAAATAAGTGACAAGTTAAAGGCAGTATCTCTTCTCAAGTCTGTCTGATCAGTTTCTATTCCCTGTAAAAATAATAATAAAAAGTTATATATACGCAAAGATGGTATAAAACTGAAACTTGAGTAGCAGTTACAGTACAATCAAATCGCAAAGTACTAGCTTACAGAGGCTTTCATTTGTATAGAAACAACAGTAGTATTACTTCTTGTGCCCTCTCTCTTTAATGAATTTCCACCTGTCGTTAATCACCAAAGAATTATATAATTACATACACAAAACACTAGCTGTAAATTAGATGCCCAACTCATAAAACCAGAAGGTACTATCTGAATTTGCAGGAGAAGCATTTGTTTCTGTAATCACTGGATATGAATACTGCCTGTATGTTTTACATGGTTGAAACATTGCTGCTTTGAACTCCCAATGTTGACAAACACTGATGCTTCTTACTTTACCAACTCTTCTAATTTTAAATAAACTTGGAAGTTTTCTACCCACTCAAGCTTGGCAAGACTCTTCTCTCAGACCAGGCTTGTAAATGTATTGCACATCAGTTAGGATGATCTAATACAGATCAGTTGAGAAAAATCATGGCTCAGATGCATTTAGGCATTCTTAATCTGCTGGCTCATATTGCTCCAGCATGCTGTTTTATAGCAAAAAAAAAAAGTCCTTCCAGTTATAAAATACTGCATGCACTATATATTAAGTTCAGCTATTTATTCAGATAAAGTTTGGCAACCTTTTTTTGTTGCTACTTCAAGCCTATTAGTAAATCCCTCAAAATACATGTCTTTGAAATTAACACATGCATAATTGTATACCAGGTGACAATCAGAGCTGGGGTTCCAATGACAGGGAATTACAACACAAAGTGCTCTCACATCCTATGTACTTAACTATGGCTGAGACACTAACACTGACTCGACTCCATTCACTGTATGCAACTTACAGAGACACAGTACCTCCAGGGTGAGAGGAGGAAGTTCGAGCACTTTTTTGTAATAGTGGATTGCCAGGTGCAGTAATCCCAGCTGGTGGAGGGCACGGCCAAGGTTGTAGAAAGATTCCTGACATGGTCCACGTAGGTCCAAATAGCGGTGAAGGAAGGAGAATCCCTGTACACACATTATGCACATTGTGAATGTTCCCATTAAGAAGATAGCCGTAAGATATACTGGAGAAAAGGTGTTCTAATGTGTGTCCGTGTTTGTGTATCTAAAACTTTTGATCCATGCTTCCCCACAAAACCACGTGTAAGTTAAAGGCAAAACAAAACAAAAAAAGTCACATTCGATTGTTAAGGCCATGAAAAATGTGCTGTCAGTCTCAGTGACACTGATGACAAGGGGTAGGTATTTTATAGATGGAGCGCAGAGTTATTTAGTGCAGTGATTTGTGGCACTAACTTGCTAACTATATGTGTAATATATATGCACACAGACAAACATAAGACTGGTTAACATTCAGGCGAACTGACCATCTTAAAAAATAGGCAACCCAAGGACAGGCTAGAGCAAAATCTTAAAAAAAATATTACTGAAAAGTCACCTTCCTCCATCAGCTGTTTTTTGTTATTGGTGGTTTTTTTCTGTGTTTAAAGAAAAACATTCCCTTTTCTTCTCTCTTTTCCTTGGATAACAGCAAGAGGTGGTTTAATTCTACTTCTTACTGACTCCATCAAAACTACTATTTCTGGAATGTAAGTGTGTTCTTGATCTTGAGCTCCATGTTAGTATTTACACCGATACCAGTTATTAGGGCAACTACCAGCAGATCATTTTATGAAGTGGTCAAGAATACACATCACTGAGTAAAGGCATGAAAAACTCATACAAAGTAAGCTGCCCCAAGAGTTCACGCCATTTCTTGAAGCCAGCAGATGCTTTACTGCTGTGTCACCAGCAAAACTTGAAAGGGTGCTCATACCCAGCACTTCCAGTGCTATGCTTCAACAACGTGAAGCACTCTGTAGGTGTTCAGTTTCCTTTGCTTTTAGTTCAGAATTAAAGAATATACTGATGTATTTGAAGTATGTGACCAGCAGAATCCCAGGTGTACACAGTCTCCTTGTCAAGCTCAGCCTGAATACCTGCTTTTCCTACACGGCATGGATGGGCCACACAAGCAGGACCCAGCAGAGACTGCATGCCTACGTGGGTGCTGATGTTCTGGAAGACACAGAGCAGGGCAGTGCACACCGTAACAGACTGGTGGAACAAACCAGTCTCATTCATATGCTGACATGCTGTAACCTGAGAGAAGGCCTTTGCTCCTCATCTGCAGGACGTCGCTGCCTACAGCATGGAGCGCTACAGTCTGTTCACTGCTCAAGGTTTGCCTGACACTATGAAGATGAATGGCATTAGGCCAGAGCTGCCTCCCATAAGGAGCAAAAGGGAAAAATAAAGGCAGATGCAGTATTATTTTATATTAAAGTGTCAGTGTTTTATTCTGCACTGAAGGAGTCCTACAGGAAATTTAGGAAGGATAGGTAGAAGAGAGGAATTCAGAAGGGAAAAAAAAATGGAGCACACTTTTTCATCCTCTCCTGCGCAGCAACTTACATTTCTTTTTATTACCACATTGGAATGCGATGATTGCATTGTCTTTCTTTCCAGGGACCATGCTGGTAACCAGAGAAGGTAGCTCTGTCAACATGAGGAATTAGTTCCAATGCTAGCAGCTGATGATCATGATCTATGTCATCAGCTTGTTGCTGTGGCTGAATTAATCAACTACAACAGGAGCAAAAGAGGATGTAAAAAATCATCGCAGAAGCAAATACTGAGAAGAGAGAAAAGCAGGGAACTGTATCACCAGAAGGTAACATAAATAGGACATTGCTCAATTGCATTATAAAGGGGAATGCAGCAGCCTGGATAAGAAAGGCAAGCTACAGATGTTAAAATTAGGTCAAAGTTTGCAACTTAAAATGCCTTAAGTTGGATACTAACATAATTGGTCTTGGTTTAGAGTAGTAAAGGATCTACAGCCTTTGTCAAAATCCAAGTAAAATTTAGTTTTCGAGCAATTTAAGAGGTCAAGATCCTAACCATATTCTGCTGATTCTGAGTTCAAAAAGGAATTTCAGGTTAATTAAAAATACTGGTGGAGGGTACAGGAAATTGCTTTTAAGATTCTGTTTGGCAATAATCAGCCTGTGGTTTTTTTTTCATCTCCTAAATCCAGTTACAAGCATGAATAAGCAAGCTGAAAAACAGAGGGTAGATCTTTGTGATAAGAGCTATACAGAGCCTCTCAAAAGGAGGAAGAGAGAAAGATGATGGGGGAAAAAAAAGTAACATCTTCTAAGTCTGGAAAAGTTTGCTTAAACTATGCAGTTCATAAGACGTCCATTTAGGGCACGTGGCGTAGACTGCACTCCACAGCACTTCTTCAAAGCTGAGTAACAAGTGTAACAGGGCACGAAGAAAAATCATGAAGAAAATCCAACCCACAGCCATCAAGACTGGAATTATTACTATTTTCACAAACGGCTGGTGGCTGCTAATGTCTATGTGAGTAACGATTGTGTAAATACCACAGAACAAGCTACTTGTAAGTAAGAGAAGATCATCTTCCAATGAGCTACAGCTCAAAAGCATACTCACCTGCATTTATATGTTTCACTACTTCCCTCTTTTGACATACCATCTAAATTAAAACAAGTTATTTAAATGCAGCATGTTGTGGTCATAACTATAAGATACAAAGCCAGGAAACACTACAGGTAGAAATAATCACACTTACCTGTACCAGAAGCGCATGCCTTTTCAACACATATTTCTGAGAAGCCATGTGGATGAAAGTTAAGCCAATACAAAGACTGTACAGAGGTTCATCTGGGTTGGTACGAAAGGCTTGCACATACTGTCCTAAAAGCAAACGGCAAATTGAAAGTGTGAACTAAGAAAAGAAATAGTTTAATACACCCACTTAAAAATATATAGGGAAAAAAATAATTTTTACATTTTCAGTTCTCCTTGGATTCTGAAGGAAGAATACAAGCTGTGATGTAAAACTGTAGACAAAAAAGAATCAGATGCAGGAGGCAAACAGGGTTTTTGCTGGGATGTATATCCTGGAGGTGCAGAGAGTTACTGTTGTGTACAACAGATAGGTTTTGGAAGTTCAGTTCCATCCTTATGATTAAACAGTCAGTGTTTATGCAGCTGGTATAAGCAGTGGCAGAACAGAATAATGACCTGGGTAACTAGAGGTTAATGCTCTGATGCCATGTATAATTTTCTGGTATATGAAAAAAATGACTTTAAGAAAACTATTATTTCTCTGTAGAATAAACATTCACTTGTATTTAGTAACATTAAAAGATTAATGACATTACCAAGAGCATGCTTGAAACTGCCAGACACAAATGCATTATGCCCATTGAGGACGCACAATGCATGATTATCAGGATTCTTCAGCATTAAGCGGAGACAAAAGCGATGATGACGGACATCCTGAGACTGCATAGTAACTTGATTGAAGATGTTCCATAGCTGAGGCTTATTGACATTCTCCATGACCATTATTCTACAGAATGAACACCATACAAGAATCAGTAAACGCTATACCGTAAATACGATCTCTGCAATAAAAACAGCTGAAGTGACTCAGGGACAGTTGACAATGAAAGACAGAAAAGGGTTCTGGCCAAATCCAACTACCTCCTGCACTGCGGATTATTTTGTAATCAAAGGCTATCAGAAACTCCTTTAGTTTCAGAAGGCTATTCTGTTTTAGGGAAAGCTGGAAAGCATTACCCTGCCTCCTTCAGAAATCCAGCAGTATGACTACAGCCTCCGTGGAACAGATGGCTCTGCTTTCTCAGCCCCCTACCTGATGTAGTTGTATGCTTTCCTGAAGTTCTTGTCCAGAATTGCAGCAGAGAGCCCAAAGTACTCCAGTTCCTTGCGCTTTTGTCTATCATCGTAAAATGAGTAATACTCCAACGAGGAATCCACTAGTAGCTCTGCCTCCTTGTACCGGGAGAGGTCACACAAGGAATAGATGGCCTTCAGGAGGAGGTTCCACCAGTCGTCTTTTGTCAAAACACTCATGAGAACAGCAAAAATCGCTAAAAATATTTAAGAAAGTAAATTGGGAAAATTAAAACAAGAAACTATTAAAAAAAAAATGCATACATCAAACTGAGCTTTTAAAAAATGTCTCAGTATTAACAGGGAAAATAAAGGTAAAATATTTATTCTTTTTTTTCAGCTTAAGTGCAGTTCATAAAATAACAGCAAAAAAACAGTCAAAAGTTGGGAACAAATGGCAAGAAATACATTTCCAGCTGTAAACACAGCACAGGAATGCATTAAAGTTACTCTTTTTTATCTACCAAACAGTGCTTAAGAAACTGTGGTCTGGCCAGTTTGAAACTCACACCACATTTAAAACATACATTTCTATTATTTCTAGAGTTGCATGTATTATGTATTTGTGCTGAGGGGAATGTTGGACCATAAGATCTCTATATGTCCTACTCAAACTAAATAATTCAGTCATTTTATTATTTTTCTCTGAATGGGCTGAAGCTACATTGTCTTCATTTTTGTTGCCTTCCTTGCCCTAGAAATAAAACAAAGTTAACCCAAACCCCGTGGACTTAGCACGCAAAACAGTACCATTTGTTTCATTTTCCAAAATGAAGGAGTTCACCTCGTTGCTTTGTTTTGAATAAACGTTTTACCTTTCGCATCACAGTTTGCTGCCTCCTGGTCATCATTGTCAGAAATTTTATCCCTTGGCACCTTAATAAGGTAGAGGTGTCTCTCTCCAGATTTGGAGCTAGATATCAAACACACCTGAGCTCTGCTCATCGCTACCTAGAAACAATTGTAAGGGCAGCATTTCAGATGACATTAACAAACCCTACCTCAAATACAGCTTTATGGCCAATCCATCTTGCTCACAACCTCATGTCAAAACAGCCTGCAGCTTAGAAATGCCACAACAGAGCAAGATCAGGAGAGATAACATTCCCCACAGAAGAAAGATAAAACTCTTTAAATGACTTCAGGGCTTTTCTTGGGATTA
>VXAV01009788.1:5331-15572 GCA_013399715.1 Alectura lathami
TCCACTTCTCATCTGTATCCAGATGAACCAGAGAACTTGCTGTTTTCTGGTGACCAGCAATGTGACATGGGTGACTTGGAGTGTTTGTAGTGAAATGGATTGAATGGAAACATATAAAAAATACTACTCAAAGTGTCTTTTTAAATTTATCATCTCGATTTCTCCAAGAGTATTTTTTTGTCCTTTTGTTGTTGCTCCTAGGATTAATGATAGCCTGACAAACAGGCTAGTTCAGGAACACTGAAATTACTACAGTGCTGTTGTGTTAATTTACTGTCTTGTTTTTTTTTGTTTGGGTGCTATATTCTTAGCAGCCCTGATGCATTGTATTGAAATAATATTGGGCTAGAGTTTGACTTGTTCTCCATTTGTGACAGCAAATGGTCTTTCAGATGCACAGATTTGAATTCAAGAAATGTGGTTGAATCTGTTTAAATCTGTATAAACCTAAGAGAAAGAGAAGAATTTGACTTTTTGTTTTACTTTGGTAGATGGAAGTTTGNTATTTTAAATCCTGATTTCCCAGACATAAACTGTTCTAATGGAAGCATCCAGATATTTGAGAATATGCTGCAATTGTATTTTCGTGTGCTCCGGATGTGCTTTGACTAAAAAGAAATAGCAGATGTTTGAACCATGAAGTGTACTTTTCTTCACACGAATGTATCCCATGTTGCAGTAGGATGGTATGCCTACCAGGTGGAGAAGTTTTTTATTGTTTTGAGGGGATTTTTTTTCTTCTCCTCCCTCCTCCTTTAAGCCTAAGTCCACTGATAAAACATCAGAGGTACAGAAGGCATCTTTTTTGCACTATTCTGAAGCTAAATTTGTAAATCAGAGTTAACATGTAATATTGGATGGGGTCAGGAATAACTCATTTGACGCTAACTTCAAGCTGCAGACTTATTTCAGAATTGTTTCTGAGATGATCTGTAATTTTTAGTACCGCATGTAGCTTCTACAGTCTCTGTTGTGTTTTTTTCTTTGGTGAAATAAGTGCAGGTGACTGAGGTAGAATGTTTGGATACCATTAGCGCCCAAGTTTTACTGAGATTAAGGGTTTCTTTGAGTTTAAAAGTTTTGATCTTGAAAGAAGCATTGATTTAGAGCTTGACTGCTAATTCTTGGCCTATATATATGTATTTTTTTTAAAATAAGCATAAAAATGCAAAAAAACTTTTAGATGTTGAATTTGGAGGGAGGTGACATTTCCTCACTCACAGCATCTGAAGCTAATTTGAAATCTACTGATTCTGCTGCCTGCAAATAAACTGAAAGTCTAATTCAACATCTGGGCAGGGTATTATTTTTGGAAATCATGAGGACCACTGAGAAAATGGAGTGAAGGACCCACTTTTCTTTACTCCTCTGCGCAGGGTTGTTGGAGTAGAATGGAAGCTTTATTCTGAAATGTCAGATTTATTATGCAGAGATCACACAAAAAAGGGTGGGGGTCAGATTCAGATTGCCAACTTTTCCTAACCACAAAACAGGATGTGCTCCCCTTTCCCTACCCCAGGACGCTGTGTAATAATCAAACCATTCATACACATTTCAATCAACATTTTAATATTTGCCTTTTTTTTTTTTTTTAAGCTTTTCACATATTTCTTAGCTACAAACTGATAAATGGCTTTTGGCTTACCAGGTTGGCATTCATTTTCAGGAAAATGATTGCATTTTTGGCAGGAGAGATAAGCTAAATTAACAAAAATGTATAAATTGAGTTATGAGCCTGTCTCACGCATAATCACAAATATATTAAGTGCTTTTATGAATCTGGAGTTAAAATTCTATCTCTGTATGGGCAAGCACATAAAGCCACTTTGCTGTCCGTGTCCTGTATCACCATCAAAAAAGGCGGACTTGTTAGGCTGTATAATGCATTAAGCTGTTCACATGGTGCTTCAGAAATTAGAAGTGTTCTTATCAAGCTCAATTCAAATTGTCTTCTAGACAGAAAAATAACATTTTTTCTTCTTTGGACTATGTTGGCTTACAGTTCCCATTTTGGGATGTAACCATTCTGTATTTGGCTTATTCTAGAATTGCATTCTCTTCCATGCACTCTTTGCTTAAAGAAGAAAAATTTACCCATGGACTGCTAACTGAGAGTGTGAGAGCATGGCATGTAAGTTGTTGTCTTGCCGTGCCAAGAAATGGAGCTGGACTAAAAAATCTATTTGCTTTACAAAAATTACACCCATAAAAAGAAGAGCATTCCCAAACATTTTGAGATGGGTCATATCTCAGATCTAATATTTTTTGGTCTGGGTAACTTAGCGTAGTGCAGAAGTATTTCTAAAGGACAGGTTTCTAGTCTGTTATTCCTGTTTTCAGAAATGCTCTAGTATGAAGGTTTTTGAGTCAATAAGGTTGATCAAGTTTATGAACAAGCAATGTATTTTGTCTCTAATGCACAAGAGAGTTTAGTTACTAGATTAAATGATTTGAATAGTGAATTCAGCTGCTCTGATCGGAATGATTCTGGGAAAGAGGTTAGAAATACTGAAGGTGCACAGGATCAGGATATTACTCACCTCATTTTGTTCAGCTTCTTGCGGTACCTTTTTCCCTGAGGATCAAGTAAGCCTTGCATTGTATTTTGTGTTATTTACTGTGATTAGCTTGTTTCAGATCATTATGTGATGTTTCTTGGAATTTTTTCCTTTAATTTTGAACTGTGGTTTGTCTGGAATAGCTATATATTTTGGAGGAATAAAGCAAGATGGAGCACAGGGAAGGAGAAGCCTCAATAACTGCTTTCTGCTTTAGAGGATGAAGAAGAACACTTAGTTGTTTGGAATAAAGTATGAATTTTCATCAACCAGCTCTATAAAACCTAATCTTCGCTTAAAGATTGATCTATCAGATTAGTGATAACAAAACCAAATATAAACTAGCCTGTTAGCTTAAAATGCAAGATGGCCAGGAAGGCAAACACACACACTTCTCAAAAGCATACCATTCTGCTCAATTTTTATGAGAGTGCCAAAATTTGGGAGTTTAATTACAAATGCTGAAATAAACATAGGTTTAAGAAAAAGTACGACTGAGAATTCTGGGAAATATAATATTAGATTAATGGTTGCTTTTAATGCACTCTGCTATTTCCAAACATATTCTCACCAATATTTTTCTACTTGAATGGAAGCATCCTGGTTATAGGACCATCTCTTGACATCCTGTGTAAGGCTGCTAATGAAGGCATCTGGAGGCAGTTGAGGAGCGTTAGGTCTGCCATCACAGTAGGTGTAAATACTGTTGTTTTCGGGTGTTGGAGCCACATCCATGGACTGCTACTCTTCCCTTTGTCACCTCCATTTATCTCAAAAAGCATGGCAATGTTTGGCACAAGTACATGTCTTCCTGCAAGGTGTGTAGACACTGCAGTGGTCGGTGTAACATAGGAACATAAAAAAGAAAGAGTCAGGGATGCACTCCATGATGGTTTCATGCAGAAAATGGTGCAACTAGTAAGGGGAGAAAAATTGGAAAAATTGTGCAGATATGACTGGGAGAGTCTTTTTGCTACTTTGGTATTCTCTGTTGCTTTGCATGATTCAAAAATAATTGATTTTGAAGTAAAATCTTGCTCGTATGTGCGTCTGCCACCACTTTGGAGAATAGGCGAGAATATCTCTCTTGGGAGAGGTTGTGCTCTTGGAACTGCAGGTTTAGGAGCTTGGGGTCAGTTTGCTACTATATAAACATGGTAAAGCCAGTTCATTTTCTGTGGTTTGGTTTCTTACATGTGTAAAACAGGTAAGGATATTTCCATTTTTCCTAACCTAAATGGTTTTGTCTACTGAAGGTGCCTCATTGATGCACTTTAGCAGTCCCTGTAAGAAAGTACTAATCTTGGTTGAAATACTGACAAGATTTCCATTAATTTTTTTTCTGTTCCATGGGCTTTCAGAGAGAAAATCTGGTGTTTGTGTATTTGATAATTATAATAAAACACTTTTCTTAAGACTATTCCTAAATTTTACTCTTTCCCTTTTGATCTTTAAAATGTTTCCTTCTGAGAAATTTGGACCAAGGTATGAGGGAATAAGCAAATTTATAGACAGATATGAAACAAAATGTAAAATGTCATTTTGATTTTAATAAGAGAGAGCTGACTTTGGTGCTTTTCATGAAAGCCTAAAGGCCATGTTACATTCCCAATTATTTTATTGCTCACATACCACTGACAATTTCCCTCCTCTCCACCTTCTCAGTACTGATGTGCCATGTTGTACTCATGCTGATGGAGATGAGACCAGGTGTCTTTTAAGAGCTAGTTTATTTCTATGTTCTAAGCACGTAGTCACACTTCTGTCTCTAGTACTGACTTTCTCAAGTTCCTGGTCACCCTTCCACCCCCCACTTTCCACAGGGTGCTTCTTGGTTCAGCCATGCCAGCACTGAGCACCACAAGCATTCATGCGTGGCTTGGGAGTTGCAAGGGACGCTTGGCAAAGTAACTCCTTCAGCTTTGCTGCCAAGGAAAACACATGGCCCTAAATACACAGGCGTAATCTAACATGCTCCATTGCATTGTTTGTGCGTCAAGTATTTTGCCTTCACAAAGCAGTGCCGCTGTTTCCATGCCAGTAAAACCTTCTCAGCTGTTAAGTAATCTTGTGGCAGCAGTTGAAGCCTGCCAAAGCTAAGGGCTGATGAGGAGAAATGTTTGTGACAGGAGCACCATGTACCACGCTGCTTGGGATTTCCTCTGTGTCGTTGTGGCCTGGTGCCTTTGCAGACCTCTCTTGGTTGGTGGTATGTGGGGCATGCAGGGGCACACCAAAGCACAGCTTTGAAAGCTGGTAAAGTTCAGCAAGTCCCAAGATTTTTTTTAATGGTGCATTTTCTTTTAGGTCTAAAACGTGGAAGTTCTAAATTCAGAACAGTTTCGTTCTCAAAATTGTTTCAGTGATAAAAAGCAAGAAGGTTATGTGGGAACACTGAATATTCAGAATGACCTCTTGAAATGCTTTGTAAGTGGATAGTTAATTGCAGTTGGCGGGGAGTCTCCTACAAGTGGATAAGGCAGGAAAAAGTTTCACAGCTGCAACTTCAATGCCATAAATATTCCAGCCATTTTTTTTCCTTTTTAAATTGAAAAATAGTTTTCATTTTTCTTCATTTTGAAAATAAGCAACCAACTTACTTATTTCTATGAATCTCTTCAAATTGTAATTACTACTACAAGTACTACTATACTTCCTTTAGTAAGAACATTCTCTTGCCTCTGCAATAAATAAATCTCTCCTCTTCTGACCTGACAACACATTAGCAGAACAGCATTACTGAGTTAGGTATCTTTCAAGCTTGTAAGTGGCTGCTGTTTTTCTTTCTTCGTCTTCCCACTTACGTCTCTTAACTACTTGTGGTAAAGCCAGAAGTTAGTGGTTTTTTTTTTTTTTTTTTTTTTTTTTTTTTTTGAGAAACAAAATAAAACAGTCCTGACAAACTGACTGGTTGTTGTACATTGACCTAACTGTTAGTGAAGGGGATCCTCTGTGTTCGAGCAAAATCCAACATTTTATTTATTCTAGCACTTTTATTCTCTGGTGCTATCATCCAGAACTAATTCTATACATTTTACTGACCAAGACCACCTTGAAATCATTGCTTTATGTTTTTAACTGGTATAATTTTTTTTTGTAGGTTTACTGACAAAAATACTTTATTGATGAGATAAAAATTTATACTAACGGGAGTACTTGTAAATAAAGTTACAAGGATTATGTAAGTCTATCACTGTTATCTTCACTGTATATAGAACTCTTGTCAGTAAGGGATCATTGGCTTCTCTACTGAGATTGCAAAGCAAAACACGTTTTTCACTTGAAAGACAGCTTGCTGTTTGTATCCTTCTTAAATTTTCAGGATATGTTTAAATCAAATGTAATGCCCCCTTCACTTACTTTTAATCCTTCAGGTTGTATGCTTTGGCTCTTTCTCAAGAAACCGGTCTTCTGAGATTCTCAGTGGATTCCTTTCTGTAAATTTGAGATGTTGCCCAATTAAGAATATATATACTACTTTTAATTAGAAAAATGCACTATTGCGTTTTGGGAATGAAGATTAACATTGTGGCCCTTAAGTTTACCTGTACCAGTCTTCATGTGTTTGGAACAGGCCTAATGAAGACAAATTTTTATTCTCTCTTCTTTACCCCTGCAACAAGCAGTCCTTTCTTTGGTGATTGGCTGCTGAGAGCACTGAAGCTCATGTAGTGATGAATCCAGAATCCTGCTTTTCTTGCTGGGATGTGACTGCTTTTCTTTCTCTGCTGGTGTGATACTGCATAGTATCATTGGGTATCTTCAGGACAGTGGCCTGACTCCAAAGAAGTACGTAGTCAGATTTTATATTGAGCCTAGATATAAACAGATTAGAATTACTAACCGCGTGGGAAGTTTCCTTCAAGTTAAACTTCTTCTTAACTTCCCACATTCAAATGTTCTTGGACAAGGACACAATGGTTTGTTATATAAACATGAAAGAGGTATTAAATCATTTTGAATTTCCAGTCTAGTTCTTAAAATTTGGCTGAGAGCTTATCAAAGGTCTAGGGGAGTTTCTGAGGTTCATATTCCAGGGGAAGAAAACATTGCTACAGATGGCCTGTAATGGAGCATCAACGTGTAGAAGGCCTCCCACAAGTACCAGAGATTTGGCAACCTGAACTGATGACCAAACACAGATTGTGAAACTTTGGGACAGAACGCATGTCTTCAGCGGTGTGCATAGAAACATATACAGCTTTAACAAGTACCTTTGATTTCTAGGGAATGTTTCTTCACAGGATAAATGCAAAATGAAGATGATGTTTTCTGTTTCCTTATATGACTATATGCACACTATCTTTCTATTTGAAAACCTGACAAGGTCATGGTCCTGTCTCAATGGTAGGACTTTTGACAAATATTTTTCACCCAGTGTTAGGTAAGTGTTGTATTTCAAATCCATAGCACATATTATGGTCATGTTCAGGTGAAATTTAACTGGGAATCAGATGAGTTTAAATACTACTTCTCTAGAATAATAAATTTTAGTGATCAAAACAGATTTGCAGTTATAAGATCTCCCAAAGTTTCCCTGCATTCCAAGGTTCTTTGTGTTCTCTAGGATCCTTTGCAGTTACCCAGTTATGAAAAATAGTTTGTAAGGCAATTCATGGTAGTGCTGTGTATATTCTTGTATTAAAATTTGACATGCTCACAATAAGCGAATATTAGCACATTTTTAAAGAGCGAAAGAAATGCACAGTTCCTCTTTAAACAAACCAAAAGATTTATAATTTTGTATAAGAAACATAAGTTTGGAGTAGTGACTACAAGAACCAGGGGTTTTCATCTCTTTTACACAATTGACATACCCTTGAGATAGCTATTTTTGAAGTTCTGGTTCCTTTGGTAAATATAGTGGCTTTGTAGTGCCGTCTGAAGCACTCTGTCATTGCCCAAATTTATAACTTGCATTTTCAAACTTCTGAGCCCTTTTTCCAGTGATGGAACAAGAAAGGAAGTTTATTTATCCTTTGCTGGAATAAATAATGGCAGTTTTAAACACTGTATTCCTATCTGTAACTTTGCTAATGACACTTATATTTCTTAGTGTTGACACCTCTCTGATGTTTAGTCATGTTTATATTCCTCAGAGGCATTTGTCTGGGTTAGACTTTTTTTGCCACCTCCTTCCTCTGACCCAGAGTTTTTTAGGACTAGTGTTAAGCATAAGCAACAGCTGGCAAAATAAATAAATAAATAAATAAATGGTTCTTTCTGCATCTTATGACAGTTGATTTATGGTGACTTCTGTGTTTCTGCGTTTTAAAAGATGACAAGTTTGGATGGCTGTGGAGGATTAGAAACATATGCTGAAAATTTCACTTTTAATTGCTGGCAGAATTTGTCAGAGTAGCGGTTCATGGTATCTGATAGCTTCTGAGTGGCCATAAACGGAGGCGGAGGTCTGCTTATGAAGATCCCTCTGTTGTACAAGTGTCTCCACGTCTGTCCTTGGTTGATGTTGTTTAGCAGTAGCCCTGTGTTTCTTTGTCATCTATGTACTGTGTTTGCTGTTATTTGTAGTTTGAGTCTTGTCAGCATTGTACAACTGTAGCAGCACAAGCAGACTGATCTCTCCGGATGTCCAGGGGGCAAGGAACACGCTTTTCTCATCCCATGAAGATGAATGAAGAGCAGAGTGGTTTCTTTAGTTCCCAGTTACTTTCCTAGAAAGAGAATGGGAAGCTTGGAGGCAGAAAGTAAGCTCATGCATTTACTGTTACAACAGGCACTGGATAAAACGCCTGAGCATTTGCTGGAGCAGGAATTAGAACTGGGCAGCCTTCCTGAGCTCAGGAAGTTGGGTGCTCACTGTTTTAATGGCTGGCATGCTGTCCTGATCACAAAGCCTGAGGATGACATAGATCCTAGATTTGCCATCTAGTTTTGTCATGTGAAAAAGAGAAGTTTGTTGGCAATCCCATTTAGAGGACCAGAGGCTGCAAGTGCTGTTTTCTGAGTGGAACTTACTTTGGCATGTGTTAGTCCCACAACGTGGGTGAGCAAAGAGGAGAGTGTGCCTGGAATGAGCTTGAGCCACTGTGATGGAAAAGAATTGAAGTGAAAGTAAAGAAATGACAAAAAATCATAAATCAAACCAACAAAAAAAAAATACTAAACTTGTGTCAGGTTGATTTGTTGAGTGAGAGATTAGTGTCACCATGTAGAAATGTCAAAAACTAAAGGCAATGTAAGAAGACAGTAGAAAGTTTGCAGCTGAACTTGAAATGAGTTATAATGTTAAGAAAATCTTTATAATGGCATAACTTACTGGTGGTAGGGTCCATCATGTTTTTTACTTTAGAAATGCTTGTATACTTAGTCATGTCAATAAAGCTTATTGACATTTGATTTGTTTGGGAGAGTAGATACTCTTTAAAAGTACATTATTCTCAGTAAGGTCATGATTGTGGTGTGCTCACACCTGATGTCTTTTGTTCTTTTTCCTCATTTCAAAGCCATCTGGGGATTATGGCTGCTGTACCCAAGATGCATTTCTAGAGCTGAAAGAGGAGAACAAGGCTTTTTGTCTTCTTCTCACTCTGCCCTTAGTTCTCAGACAGTCTGCAACAGAATTGTAACTTGTTCTAGATGGTTTCTTATGGAGAGAAATGTTATGAAACTGCTGCCCTGAGAAAGTAAGGTGGGGGGAAAAGTCAAACCACCACCACCAAAAAAAAAACAATAACAAAAACTGTGGAAAACATCCATTGTCCAGCAGTTGACCCTTCTGATGAGAACTGACCAGTGAAAAAATGTGTTTATAAAAGTGCTGACAAGAACCCAATGGGTCATATTTATCTATGTGTTGCAGCATTCATGGATTTTTCCAAAAGAAGTTCATCTCTGTGTTACCCGTGCTAGCTACACGATGCTGCGCAGAGCAGCACCATGTTGAAATGCTGGGTTGAGAGGGGGATGGGGGCTGCATGCATTAGCACAGCGTTATCAGCAGAGCTCTTCAACATGGAAGGAGTATAGGTTGATGCAGGAGGTTGCGTACTGTAGGCTATAACCGTTACTATGCTCTGAAGGGATGATACAGTTACATGCATTACAGTTTCACTTAACAACTTTGTACAGCAGCGTTTAATACCAGTCTCATCTGTCATGAGCTTTATGTGTGGAGTGACTCAAAAGAGAGTGAGAGCAAAACTGTACCAGGAGTTATCCCCTTCTTCTGAACTTCAGTAAGGAGAGATAACGTTCAGAGACATCTAAAGATCGCTGGGCACTATGCCTATCAGATACTTGACATTATTATAATGTAGAGTTCTAGAAGAGGAACATTTTTAGTCACATTTAAAGTTTTATTCTTAAAAACAGTGGTTTTTTTTTTTTTTTTTGTGATGTTACGATGAGTGGCAATTGTTTTCATTATTATTGTCAAGAATCTTGGAGGAAAAATCAGAGCATCTTGGAAACAGAAAACAAAACATGAAGAAATGTAAAAAGATAGAAAAATAGTAATTTATAGAGGTATTTCAGCTTTCCATTTCTTCCTCAGAAAATCATAGAATGGTTTGGGTTGGAAGGGACCTTAAAGATTGTCTAGTTCCAACCCCCTTTCATGGGCAGGGACACCTCCCACTAGACCAGGTTGCTCAGAGCCCCATCCAACCTGGCCTTGAACACTTCCAGGGAGGGGGGACCTCAGCCTCTCTGGGCAACTTG
>VXAV01009789.1:0-17271 GCA_013399715.1 Alectura lathami
CTTGAAAAGGCCAAAGTTGGCCCTTCTGAAGTCCAAGGTTGAGATTCTTCTTGGTGTTCTATTTCGGCCACATGAAATCCTGAACTCCACCATCTCATGATCACTGCAACCAAGGCTGCCCTCAACCTTCACCGCTTCAACCAGACCCTCCTTATTAGTGAGGATAAGATCCAGCAGCGCTCCTCTCCTAGTTGGCTCGTCCACCATCTGCATCAGGAAGTTATCATCAATGCACTGGAGAAACCTCCTGGACTGCGGATGGCTGGCTGAGTAGGCCTTCCAGCAAATATCAGGGTAGTTAAAATCCCCCACGATAACCAGGGCCTGTAATTGCGAGGCTTCTGTCAGCTGCCTGTAGAAGGCCTCGTCAGCTTCCGCGTCCTGATCTGGTGGCCTGTAATAGACACCCACAACAGTATCACCCACGCCAGCCTGCCCCTTAATCAATACACTGTACTCAATCCACTGTAGTTGCTCTCTCACATAAAGAGCAACTCCCCCACCTCACCTTGCTGGCCTGTCCTTCCTGAGAAGGGTACAGCCATCCATGACCACATTCCAGTCATGTGAGCTGTCCCACCATGTTTCTGTAATTGCGACCCGGTCATAATCTCCTGACCAAACACAGATTTCTAACTCCTCCTTCTTGTTCCCCATGCTGCGCGCATTGGTGTACAGGCATTTCAGGGAGCGAGCTGAGCACACCAATGTCACCCTAGGGGGGCAGGTGGCCTCCCACTCTTCATCAATACTAGAGATCTGCCCCACCGGTGCAGGCCCAGTTACAGCCCCATCCCCCTTCAAATCTAGTTTAAAGCTCTCTCGATGAGCCCTGCTAGCTCCTGCACTAGGATTCGTTTCTCCCTTTGAAGACAGCTGAGTGCCATCCATTGACAACAGGCCAGCGGTTGAGTAAACGGCCCCATGGCCAAAGAATCCGAAGTTCCTGTCTCAACACCAGCCTCTCAGCCAATTATTCATTACTTGTGTTTTCCTAGCCCAGTCCATGTCCTTCACCTCCCCAGAAGGTATGGAGCAAGGTATGTAACCCTTCCTGTGGATTTACTTATTGAATACTAAAGGGAGCAGGATTGGAATTGAAAACTGAAGTGAGGTAGGCATCCAGTAGAACTAATGCTGAAATCGTGACCACTTACCTACATGATTTCAGCAACAGGTTAGGACTGGATATATCTATCTCAACCCACTTGAATTATAAGAGGATTTCATTTCAGAAGATAAAAAACCCACTGATTTTGATCTTGCAAGACCATACTTTAACAATATACCATTTCTTTTAAGTTACTTAATGAGTGACGCAGAACCTGAACATTTTCTGAGCCTAGTGCAAAATTCATGTGTTCAGCTTAGCTTTCACCCTAAGGCTTTTCACACATGAGTACTGCTATGTACCACATCCAAAACAGCATAAGCACAAGAAAAGAATATCCTTGTAAAGGAATCAAGATATTTCTTTCACCAGTGAGGAAGGATTATTTGAAATAAGGTAGAATATGGAAGAAGTGTGGGGGGATATTATTCATACCTGGGAAGGCATCATTATTACTGGTATCTCAGAAAAGGAAAAGAAACAACATCTTTACTAATTTGTTGATTTACACCACAGCATCCATGTTCTTATACAGTTATCTCCTTGCTCATTATTCTAATGGTGATCGCTGTTGTCTCTTTCTGAAAGTCTCATAGACAATGAATAAAAAAATTTCTTGTGAAAGCCTTTTGTTATGATGCACCCCTCATAAGATCCCATGATAAGACAGATTATCACACACCAGGCTTCATAATTTCTTCTGTTTCTGGCATAGCTTATCATATTTATGAATATTCTTTTCCAGTTCAATTTAAATTTTCTCATCCAAATCTAATGTAAAGCATCCTTTCTCTTTTAAAATTCCTCTTATTTGTTTTCTAGCATACCCAACATGAATGACAACCAAAGGATACAAATATGATATAATAATTTTATGCTGTTATTTGCTATGATTTCATTGGGCCTACAACTTCTCTACAGGCCTCTTCTCAATTATAGTCCATACTTCTTGCAAACTGCTTAGTATGAGATGTCAAATTTTCCTGATGGAACTAGATTCAAAACTACATCTGTCTCTAGAATCTGATCATATCCTTCATATCCTTTATGACCTCTCTTTCTTTGACGTAACTTTTAGACATATTCTAGTTTCATGCAGCCATAATTAAAATCTCAGATCCTCTTTTCAGAAACCCTTTGGCAAACTATTTAAAAGCCTTCTCTTCATGACATTTTTTCTCTTCTAACTCTCTTCTCTTAGTATTTCCCCCATTCCTTTCTCCCTATTTGACATTTTACAGTGGCTGTCTCAACACTTCTCATTAGAAGAATATTCATCATTTAGTTTTTGAACATTGTCCAAGATTCAGTCTGATCTATCAGCCCTCATCTCTCATATGAAGGTTGATTATAGGCATGACTGTAGGCAAAATTTATTACAGGGAACAAAATTATTATAGGCATGATATTTATTGATTTATATATATATATATATATATAGCCATAAATTAGATTACCATTTTGATTCCTGTCTAGCTAGAAACTTTTAAAAGTATGTCTATCAAAAAGTTATATGACAATACTATGAAGCTGAGGTAAGATTTCTAAAGGTGTTAAGGCTGAGATCTTGAATGTTTTTGTTCTCAAAATCTAAAGGCTGCAGGACTTACATGGCCACCACCCAATCCTGCTCAAAAACTGCTGTTCTTGCCATGTCAGATAAAACTCTGTAATTATTCAGCTGTGTGGGGACCTACAAACATGTAAAGTCAAACACAGATCCAAGCTAAAGATTTGGAAGGAATATGCAAAAGAGGCCAGCCTAGATTTAGTGCTCCCGTCACTACAGTGGTGCAAGTGGGCTCCATGAGTATTGAAACAGAACATGCATAAATCACACTTTCTGTCAAAATAGAAAACACCTTTGATCTATGGACATATCAAAGATAGGCTGTCAGGTGAAGCTGCATTGCAGAAGGAAAAATAAACAGATTTTAACCGTGGGAGGAAGGAAGTCCACTTCTGAATCAGAGATTCTGTGCTGTTGTCTGTCAGTTGTTCCACTGCATTAATTTTCCATCACTGACCTACTATTACTGAATGAACTCCTCAGAGAGAAGCAAGGCAGAAACATGACAGGATAATACTGTGTGTCTAATTTTGTTAGTTAAGGCTCTCTAATGTTACTAAGATAACATGAAGCATAAAGACTATAGTGCCCACAGAGCTCCGCCTATCTAAATGACAGACCTCACTGTCCTTAAAAGCAAGGTTTCATTCCTGTTCTGTTCCCAGTACCATACAAAGATGACAAAAAGATACACAGTAGGTGGTTGTGGACATTCACAGCCAAAATATATGTACAAAAGCCATGTTATCTGATTTTCAGGCTTTAAATGTACACTGTCAGGTACAACACCCTGATAGATTTTCCAGCTCCTTGCTCTCCTCCAGAACGTAGGGAACAGATAGCTTAAAAACATCCACCTTCTATCTCCACCTGTGCCGCTGGAATCCTTTCATGCCTGCTGGGATAGTGTGTGTACACCTAACAGGTTTCTGCTGTGAAAGAACAGCTTCTCTGATTCAGTTTTCACGGACATCACTCTTCTCTTTACCTGGATTTTACTAGGGTCTATTACAAGGGATTGAGGAAGACAAAAAAAAAAAGACCCAAAGGGAAGAGTAATTTTTAGAAAGGTGGAATAAAGGGCTTCTCCACTGTGACTCAAGAAAGTTCTGAGGCCTTTCTGAGTTCTGAAATACTGACCTAGTTGCTGTGGAAACTTCCTCAATAGTGCACGTAATTATTGCACTACCTGGCCTGAAATTCAAGAACCTTTCATGAGTCAACTGTACAAGAAGAGACTATATATAATGGAAGAAACCCTGTGTATACCTAGAGAAGATGAATTTCTGTTTGTCTAGCAGTCCAATAATACACACACACCCAAAAAAAAAAAAAAAAAAAAAAAATGTAATGGTACGTATACACACTTAAGAGCATGTGAAAGAGCATGTAACAGTCACTATAACACAGTGAGTTAGGGTTGTTGGAGGTGTACTTCGTCTTGAAGTGGGGAAAGAAGTTGAAAACACTGAGAATCTTAACCTGTGATGGCCTGGGAACTGAAGCTCTCAGAAGACAGCAGGTGGCATGAGAGAGACAGATAGTTACTGGCTGAAAATTTGGAAGGAGAAAACAAAGCTAATTAAGTTATAAACAGATTGTAATTGTTTTGAATTGCTTAGATAGGAAATGCACAATTATTCCAATTCATGTATAAGCTGTGTAACAGAGGTGAAAACCCTTTCTTGTCTCTTGTCACTGACTTATGTCTATCCTTTTTGTGCGGGTTTGCCCAATCCTGCCTGTTTTACCTCGAAGGCTTGACAAAACACATGAGTGGTAGCTGGCAGTGTAGGAATTATTCGCATCTTGGATCTCCTCTGTTCTCAGGTCTGTTCTTCCCTCAAAGTTAAATCTGCTTTTGACTAGACAATGTTTTTCTCTGCTTCTTGCAACAGAGCTAACTTGCTGGTAAATGCTATGACAAAGAATAGGCTGCTCAAAAGAGACAAGATTTATTTGCCTAAGTAACCCCACTGAGACAAAAAGGTTTATGGTCAAATCTAATTCACCTTATTTTTATTTCATCTTTCTTTGTAGTTTGTAGCTGGTTTGGTGTGTGTATGTGTGTATATGCCATTTGTACAGGTGTTGTGACTCTCTGAGCAGTTTGCATGGCATTTATTCTAACAACAGTAGACACTGTGTTTGAACTTGCATAAACTCCAGTTTAGAGATAAGGATATGGTGCAGGACCATGTCACAGGCCTTGCACAAGTCCAGGTAGATGACATCCGTCGCCCTCCCTTTGTCCACGGATGCCGTCACTCCATCATAGAAGGCTAAATGTTTTGAATCCATTGAGACATCCATGAATAATTCAAAGACTTCATTCTTCGTGTACTGTTTCCAAACAGAGTGAATTAAAGATTTTTGTTTGAGGAGGTGGGACACAAAATAAAGGTTGAAAGCTACCGTCAAACTGAGCTCTAACTTAGGCATCATGACAAGCCAAATTCCTAAACAGTCTTATTCGAGGATATGGACTACATAATGTAACTCGGCTCTACTTCAATCCAATTGATCCTAAAGTCAACTAGACCAGATGAAAAAGTCTTGAAGGAACTTGCTCCATTTCGTGTAGNGCACTGGATAGCCTGCACACCAGAACTTGTAGCCCTCAAGGAAAGCACTCATGTTTCTCAGAAACATAACTTTCTGTGCAGATTTTCCCAAGGCAGCTGTTTCACCTAGATTATTTTTCCTTTCAGAGAGATTATTACTTTCAGAAAGATTATAAATGCACAAATTCTCGATCCAGACTTTCCCTAAGAGAAATGTTAAAGGTTAAAACAGTTAGATTATGAAGGTAGAGTTCAAAAAAGAAATTACAAACTTGAACATTAGATTGCAAAGAGTAAATAAATTTAAAAATGCACCTCTATATTTTAATAGCAAAATGGTTTCTCCTAAAGAGATCAAGAAATAACAGTCACCAAAAACTCCTGTTGCAAAAACTAGGGGTGCAAAATTCATCAAATTATTCCATCTGCTGGGTGATTCCCTCCAATCCTGGATGATTTTTCTTAGGCTGTATATTCCTGTTCCTTTTTAATGTAAATGAAACATTCAAAGCTTGATCAGTGTCCTTTCAAAGCAAATGAAATATTCAGGTTTGCCTTTGATATTCAAAGTACTTCCTGGAATCATGACTCCTTCTTTTCACTCCCCATTTCCAGTTTGAGAAGACCTTTATATTGCAGTTTTAACATATTCTTCCTTCCACAGAACGCACAAGACAAATGTTTAACTGTTTCTTGACTTTGCTAGCCTTCCTATGTTGCACTTCATAAAAAGTAAAAATTACACAACAATTTGGTGAGATTATGATTTCTGGTATGTTGTTGGTGTTCTATGGAGATCATTCATGATGCATTAGAAATACAGATGTCCTTCTCTATAAGAGAGTTCTCAGACTTTGTGGCTGCCTTCATACTCTATGTACACCTTAGCATACTTCCTACCTTTCATACATCCTAACCCTCCTACTGAATAGTCTTCTCTAGATCATAAATTCCTTCATTTTTTAACACAAAGCTGTAGCAACTCTAACCTCATCATTAGTCAGTGTCTATGTTCTGTTCATAGCCATACTCTGCCACTATTCTTTTAGGGCTGCCCCATAATAAACATCTTTCTTGGTTTGTCTGCAGGCACAAAATTTTCTTTGCAATCTTCTCTCCATCATATTTTTCATATTCTTTTCTGAAAACAGCACTGTCTCCATCTGCATCCCTGTTCTAGCTTTTAATTTAGCTCTTGGAAGCAGCATTTCAAACACAAATATTCCTCAGAGGAACTCATTTGGAGATAATTTTCATCCTGTGGAAACTGCATCTACTTACCTTCATTGTCTCTCCTCTGCATTAAGTTGCCTTCAGTTCTTGCCCATGTATGCAAAGGGAGCAGTCCTTCCTCTGATGTCCTCTCTAACTGAGTGATGCTCTGGTTGTTGGGTTTATTGCTGGGAGCTTGTCTGTTAAGCCTTTTGCATAGGTTAATCCTGATCCCCCTTTATCTTTCATAAACATCCATTTACCAGAGGGAACAGAAAGTAGGAAGCGTGCCTCACATTCTCTGCCATTAAACCACTTTCTTAGTCATGACACAGCCCCAAAATACAGGCAGCAAATAACACAGACTCAGATTCACTCTCTTCTTAGGAACAAAAATTTACCCTGCTTGCATCCAGAGTGTGTTCCAGGAAAGCAAGCTTTCTCCCATTCTCTTTCGTGGCGTCTGTGCGCAATAAACCATGAGTAAACAGTCAGAAATGTGAACACAGGCCTACTAAGAAAGAAGCTTGCTTACTTACTTATTTACTTACTTACCTTGTTTAACAGAGGCTACATTTCAGCACAGACATTGTGAACTTACTGGCATTTGGACAACCTATTGTGGCACATCAGCATGTCTACGTTTAACCTGATAATACTTCTGCTTTATTCATGATGTTGAGTTAATAAATAAACAAATAAAAACCTTGTTTGTTTTGTAGTTTGGGGTTTTTTTTTGGAGGGGGTGGGACTGGTTTTGTTTTTTGTTTGTTTGGGCTGGGTTTTTTATTGTTGTTGTTTGCTTGTTTGTTTAATTAAAGTCCTCGGTTATTGAATCACTTCCTTAAAGTAATAACCTACCAGCATTAAATTACTTTACATGTGAGTTTCTCGGGACAGCATGCAGTCCTAGTCCCCCAGTTATGTATACTGAAGTCCTGTCAAAGTGTCCTTCAGCCATCTTTCTACATGAATTTCCACTTCCTTTAAGAAATCAGGGCATCAAGAGCAAGGAGTTGGAGAGTTCAGGGAGGGGTAGAACTCAAGAGACCAAAAGTGAACATTTAGGTTTTATTCTGTCATGAAATCCAGATGCAGCCAGAATACAAAACTGATAAAGACACAGGATATGCTTCTGGGTCTCACAGTGCATATATGTCCTAGTATATGTGAAGGCTTTGAGGGTATGCAGTAGTAAGATCAAGGCTGTAATTAGGAAAAAACATTTTGTGGTCTGCAATACGCTTCCCTGGAATTTCAATCCTTTCAGGTCTGTGCACATTCTATTGGAAAAGTAAAATGCAATGAGTAAAAATATTTTCAGACTTGAAACAGATTTATGCAAGCTAACAAGCAGAGTTTCCATTCTGGAAGTTCTAACTGATCAAGAAAGACAACTTCTAACTGCAGACACATAAGCAACCTGCTGACAGTTATCTGCTTCACTAATAAAATAGCAGAATATTAAATTAAATCCATGTAGGCTTGAGACAGCATAAATCACTGTCTTAATGAATGTGTAGCTTTCCTTGACATTAATTACAAGAACAACTTTGGTGTTTACTCTTAACCCCACCCTGACTTAACCAAACAGCAGTGGTGGTCTGTTCAAGCAAGTAAGATATCAAAAATCTCCTGATATTTCTGCGCTGCTTTTGCATGCAAGTTTTGTAAAGGCTCCTGTTTCAAGGCTGGGGCCCCCAGTACAGAAGAGATGTGGAGCTGTTGGAGCGGGTCCAGAGGAGGGCCACCAAAATGATCAGAGGACTGGAGCACCTCTCCTGTGAGGAAAGGTTGAGGGAGTTGGGATTGTTCAGCTCGGAAAAGAGAAGGCTCCGGGGAGACCTCATTGCGGCCTTCCAGTACTGGAAATGAGCTTACAGGCAGGAGGGGGACCGACTTTTTGCACAGGTGGATAATGGTAGGACGTGGGGGAATGGGCTAAAACTGACAGAGGGGAGGTTTAGGTTGGACATCAGGAAGAAATTCTTCCCTGAGAGAGTGGTGAGGCGCTGGCACAGGCTGCCCAGAGAAGCTGTGGCTGCCCCATCCCTGGCTGTGTTCAAGGCCAGGCTGGATGGGTTCCTGGGCAGTTGGATCTAGCGAGCTAGTGGCTGGCAGCCCTGTCCACGGCAGGGTGGTTGGAACTAGATGATCTCTGAGGTCCCTTCCAACCCAAACCATTCTATGATTCTATGATTCTAAGGCATGCTTGCTATGGCTGTAATAAAGAGGGCCCCAGCTAAGATTCACTATGAGTTTCATCATGGGGATCAGGTTCAAAATACAGACACACGGTTAAGACCTAGCCCTGAAGTTCACAAGCATGCATTATCAGTGTATGATGCTATGAGTCTGAGGCCAACATTCACATATGGAAGATCTGACTCAGTGTTTCTCTACAAAGAAACCCAAGCCATGGATCTCTTTACTTCAGGGAAGAAAGGAAGAGCACAGACAAGAAATGGAATCATTGTTTCCCTGTCAACCCACACAGAACAAATTAAAACTGCTCCCACATTTTGCAGGCCACAGAGAAGAGACAGAATAATATACATGAAATGAATGCCCTTAACATGCAGCTACAGTAGCAGGACAAAATGTAATTTATGTCTGTTAGCACAAGCTTGAGTCAGTACTGCTCAAAGACTCAAGTAGTTAGAATATCCTGACAGTTACGATCAATGGGTAAGAGAGCACTTCTTTTCAGGAAAAGACATTCCTACATTTCTATGCACCAAAGAAGGGGTAGAGGAAAACATTATGGAAAAGGAATGTGGGAAATTGAGAAGACTGAGAAGACTTTGGCAGATCCAGTGATGGCAGTTACACAGGAATCTGATGCATTGCCTTCCACACTCTCATAAGGATAGGTGGTGGTATTTTGTCTGTCATCACCAGTCTACATTTCAGGCCCGTATCAACAATTTGCTGAATTCTGACTGCAAGTCTCAATGTTCTATGCAGTTCCCCAAGCAAAATTCTGCAGAAAAAATCTCTCTGCAGGAAAAGAATCTACTAAACTGAAAAAAATGTACTGAATTCACATGGTAATACCTTTACCATCCCTCTGCAGCTCTTCTGATGTGAAGCAGTGTACAAATTAAAGGCTTGGGTATAAAGGGCTTGTTAAATATAAAGACAATGGTAGGTGAATTCTTCATTGCAATCACTGTTGTAATCATCTAATAAAAGGTCCTTGGCAAACCAGTTAAAGAAGAAGATTCTTAATTGAGACACAAAAGTATTTTTACAGAGTTCTTATATTGTTATTTTGTAAATTTGTAGAATTGATTGGAAACACCATTAATAAGACAAATGAAAATAAGACCTGTTTTTAGCCTAGAAGGAGATGAGTGTTTTCTCTATTTACTTTAGGTGTAGAAAAGAGCTTCCATTCATACTTAAATCTTGCCATGCTTGGGAATTTTAAAGGACACAAAACATTAAAGGCCTGAAGTTTCCATGTGCACAGATATGCCTGTGTTTATGTACTACCCAAGTTCCTTATACCTGCATTACCATTTCTGCACCAATGTTTTGAAAAACATGTCCTGAAAGGATGCATTCCAACCTTTTCACACCACCAATGTTTTCTTTATGTAGAAGAAAACTGAATAGATTCTGTGTGAGTGAGACATGGAAAAGTCCGCATCTCTGACCTTGTGAGGTGATCATTTGCTGAGTGTTCAACACTGATATGTCTGTGCGTCACCAGTCCATCTGTCCATGACTAGAGGGGAGGATTCAAGCAGTTCAGCCTAAATGAGAGTCTTGCTGCATCAATGTGAACTCATAAGCTAACTTACTCAAACAAAGACAGATTAAGTAATGTCAGTAATTGAAAAGAAGATCATGGAGGACTCACAAATGGGCCAGCAAACTAGAAACCTTCCCCAGTCCCACACTTTTATCTGGTACTGAAGAAGAGGCATCTCGCTCCAACTTGGAAGCAAGGTGACACAGTCTGAGAGGAAGGAGCTACAGCATTCAGCAGGGGAGGTGTAGAAGAATGCATGTTCACGTTGCGTAGTTTGTACAAAGTGGAGTAGCCCAGTGGCTTTTCTACCTTGTCTGAGTTGGTTTGCCTGCTTGGGCATAATCTGTGATCTCCAAATACTGTCTACCATCAGCACAGCATCAGTCTTCACTCTAATTCCAAAACAGTGTAACTCATCTTCTGTTAGCAAACTACCACGTTCTGCAAAAGGCTGTTCTGAAGGTGTTGAAGTTCACTGAAGCAACCAAAGCTCTTCAGCACTAGTGCGCGATAAAGCAGTATAGTACTTATATAATTTTCAAATTTCCTTTTAGGTAGAATCCTATAACTACACCTTTCCCTAGTGGAGTCCTTTAATCTAAAATTGATTTCATCATCAAAAAATGTGGCCTAATTGCTCAAAAGACTCCTTAGTGCAATGAACAATTAGTAGTATTCAGTGCAAGCGTTTCAGTCTCAAAACAGCAGATGTCAACAGTCTGCAGATTTCAGATATATAAATCAATGACACCATCTGAAAATTAAAAAGAGCTTGGTTTATGTTAGTCTTAACTACTAACAGGAGCTTGGTTTAAATTTTGAGCAATATGCATTTGAAAAGAACACATTATTTCCCTTTTAAGAGTCAAATGTTCTTTCTGCTTTATTTTTTACCACCACTTCCCACAGTGTAAGAAGCAAAAAGTTTTCAATAGGAAGAAAGGTGAAGCTTGCTTTAGGCTCTCAGTGTGAAGTCTTATACCAAATGTCTAAGAAGGGGACAGAAGAAATTGGACAAAAGTGCCTAGCTACTGTTTAAAGCAGCATTAAATGTTATTAAAATTTGAATGTTTAAAAAAGAAACAACCTAGAAGCTCCTTTTGGCAAGGAGGAATCCAGCTAAGATAAGCTTTGTATAAAAGTACCTTCTTATCATTAAATGTTTGTAATTGGCAGCTCTAAACTGTTCTTTATACCCCCTTCCCTCCACTCTCCATATGCTGTCTTCTTGGTTACAGCATTATTGGCTGTTAATTTTATTTTTGTCCTCTGATAATGTACAAGAGTTACTGTGAAACTAATGTGAACATACTGTGAGTGTAATGTGCATCTCTCACTGTTATTAGACAGGGCTGCAGGGCAGGCCTGCTTTGGCTTACTGGATGGGTATATTTTATTATGTAAAAAACACAGCTAATGCTGACAACAGATTTAGATTAATATCTAATTTAAGAATAGGATAGACTTCAGTAAATATTTTTCTGTCTGCAAGGGGAAGTAGAAGACAATTGCTATATACCTTGAGGGGGAAATAAACAGAATGAACTAAAGCGGATGACCTGAAAAGAAATACATTTCATGCACAAGACAAGCTAAGTCATCAGTCCCTGCATAACAGGAGTTATAGACAGAGATAAAACATGTTATCCAAAGACTTATTCAAATCAACCATTACCCAGAGATTCTCTATGCCCTGCTTTGAAACTTAGCAGCCACTGATAGCATCACCATCCCCTGACTGGGCTCCAGCTATTTCATAAAAGCTACATTTAGTTTGCAGATTCTCTGTGCTTCCAAGTTCCTAGCCCTAGGCACAATTTACAGCACAGTCAAACTCCTTATCAGGGCTGGATGCAGGCGTGCAGTGACTCAGTCCTCAGCACTGCAGTTTTCACAGAGGAGAAATCCAGGCATGCTGGCCAAATGGACCTTATCAGCTAAGCAAAAAGGCAGCCAGCGCTGATTCTTGACATTACTGATGCTGATACCACGCGTGCGGCAGTAAGCAAATTTTTGTCCTCAGCACAAATTCTGACATATTCTGAGGAAAGCTGTATCTGAAATGCTAAGCGCAAAGTGCAGTATTACTCTAATGCTAATGGGAGCTTCTAAACACTTTAAAAATCAGAAAACGCACATGGGATTTAAAGAACCATGCTTTAGATTACTGACTTTGAAATATTTATACGGATGTAAATGGAACTAAAAGGGTTGTGTTCCATGAGTAAGATTAAGAGCAATCTGTGGTTGGGTGCCCAGCTCCCAAAGAAATTCACTAAAATTTGGGCACCAGTGTCCTTCTGTCATTTCAAATAATCCATATAAATTGTCCTTGAAGCTCTAAAAAAATCACAGATTGTTTTCCTTTTCCCAAAACAGTTTATATTAATTTTCCTGGCTTAATGTTCCTTCCTTGACAAGAAAGTCCTTCCCCCTCCATTCCAATGTGAAATATTTATAAATTTAACCCACATATATTTGTTACCAATTGGCTGTACTTCTTTATGCACTATAAATACCAAGAGAAGGATTTCAGATCACCAGTGACTTCATCTGAAAACCTGGAAGTTAAATATAGGAATGACCTTAAGTTTACATGGGATAATAGCAATGCACACAAATGTTTCTTTTTTTTTTTTTTTTAATTGAAGGATCGCTTGTGATTTTTGGAAAAAATCCCAGATCCTGTATCTCACTATTCTTTGGCAGTTGGGAAAGGAGGTTGTTGTTTTACCATTTATAAATCATCATGTTACAACTGTAAGGATATTTTTAAAATAGCACTGAATTAGAAATACCACTAATAAGTACTAGTCATCGGACTGCCTTTATGCAGGTAACAGGCCCCTCCACCACTAGCTGTGACACAAAAAAGAAAGACTTCTAACAATTCCTCTTGAACTTATGATAAAATTATGATATTTTGTCAATTAGACAAAACACAACATTTTGCCTTTTTTGTTGTTGTTGTTAGTTCAGAGCACCCAGCTTTACTTTCTAGTGCTTATCGAGGTAGATCAAGCCTCAGAAAGTAGAAAAGAAGTCAGAAATCAAAATAGGTCCCACTCTTGAGTAGGTACCACACAGACATTGTACCTAATCAGTAAACAAACAAAAAGAGACTGGTTCTCCTCTAGGTATGAGTTTTATTTGCTGCATGGATGCCATCAGGAACATGGTCCTTAATTTCATGGAGAAATATGAGCTCATTTAAGCACGAGCATGAGTTTCCTCATGAGGGGGAAAACAAAACACCGTCTCTTGCACAACAAAATGTGCTCCCAACACATCCTTCTTCCATCTGAAGAGCACACATGCATCCACCAACAATAGCAGCAGTACATGGGAAACAGTGAAAACAATGCCATCGAGAAAAGCATTACATCTTCAGATCCACATCTGGCTAGGGGCCTCTGCAGTTGTAGGCAATCCACAGTAAGAAGGACCATGTCTGACTGCCAAATCAGCAGTGCTGCAGCTTTTGCCCTGCCACACAGTTCAGAGTGAGCACAGCAGAGTGAATGAGAGGCTACAGCCATCCCAGAGGTAGGTCCACCACCTGGGGCTCATTCTGATGGGGGCCCCGATCTGCTGAGTATGAACCAGTTGTGGGTTTCTCTCACAGCTACCCCAATTCTGCCAGGTAACTAGTTACAGCTTTTATCTGGCACCTCTTAGTGTGACTAGCACCTGGAAAGGAGTTAAAAGCATCAAGTCCCAAAAGATGCCCCATTTAAAATGAATGTAACAAAAATAGCTATTTCCATTTCTAGGTTTAACTCTTAGCTACTTACAGGCTTACAAAACAGTGGATAGCATAGACTATACTAATTTTTTTTCAGGATTTTACGGCTTTGTTTCAAATTGTGACCGAATGAACATTATATGATGCAAAGGGAATGTGAGCTGCGTGACAAGAAATCTTACAAAGAAATTTGCCATACAGTGCAGCAATTTCCCAAAGGACAGGCTGACAGTGTTTTAAACTGGCTGGTTCACACATTCAGTAAGACAGTGGCAAGCAATGATATCCAACCAACATCTTCTTCCATGGAGGACCATTCACAGCTTTTTAAAGAACTTAAAGACTGTCTTGTACAGGGTTTCCACAGTACCTTGTGATTTCCAACCAAATAAAAATCAGGATTTTATTGCCCACTATTTTATTTGCTCACTTCCTTGTTTGTATCCATGGACACTGTAGCTACTCCTTTGCTAAATTCTTCCAGGATGAGTTTTTGATGTCTCACAGAATCACAGAATCAGAGAATCGTAGCGGTTGGAAGGGACCTCATAAGATCATCTACTCCAACTCCCCTGCTTACAGATCAACGGTAATCCATAGATCATAAGCTGTGAAAAGCAGATATTGAGATAAATTAAGCTAAATTTCATGGCATACATTGTCCCCAGTTTCTGCAACACATTCAGGAGGAAATGCACTGAAAAATACACTGAGAATCAAAAGACTTTTACAGGAATGTGACCTTATCAAAAGGCTAGAGCCAGAAACACAATCTGGATGCTCCAGCAATAATATTTTAGAATGTATATTCTAAAATATACATTTTAAGTCACTTATACATTTAAAAATAATAAATTATTTTTTANNNNTCATTAAAATATACATTTAAAAGTCACTTTTATGCTTCTCTGCAAATGGAGAACAATTTAGGAATGGAAAATGAAACTAAGCCCTATGGCGTAACTAGTTGAGGGAGAAGCTACCTATTTAATCAATGTTTGCTATGGGGCACAACTAGAGTATTTAGCTACCATCATCACTCATAAGGATAATAAAGGAAAGTACATTTTATGGCCAAAATCCATTGCTGGGGAAGAAGAGTGCAATATCGTATGTTACTTCATTGGACAAACGTTTGGCAGGCACAGCTGAAGAAAGGCCACAGATCATGTATGCACACACCCCGTAAGTCACCAGACATCCTTACAGACCATAGTGAACTGAGCTCAGCAGACAAAGATTTCACAATGGTATGAAGAGTTTAAATGTTGTCTCATCCCTTTGTTTCACCAGTGACTCTCAGAGTTGGAATAGGGAGAACAAGAGAAAGGCTGTTTGGAGTATGAACTGAATGATGGATGAGCAGTGCCTCAGGTGTTTCCACCTAGATAGGAAGAGCCATCCCAACCCTGTGATCTATTCTCTGAGCAGCAGGAGACTAGATCAAGGCAAAGCCATTCTTTTCCTTCTTACACAAAGCTCACACACTGGTCAATAGCAGACTTTTATCCAGTAATAAGTTACTTCAGGAAGTCAGACTCCTGCTGGAGTTTTACATTACCATGTAGCCTAAGAGGTAACTTTTTTCAACAATAACGCTCCAAAACCTCAGGTGAAACCAATTTTTCTTTTAAACTGTTTACTATTCAAATGTATATATGAATGGCATATTTTATGTGTCTTCACTGCCACCTTTTGGTCAAACTTTTTCCTATTGTTTTTCTTTTAAAATTTGTATTTTATGTTTTGAAAGCAATGCTCAAAGATTAAAAAGGAACAACCCAAAAATACATCCAGAGCAAGAGAATGAGCAAGAAGATATTAATGCAGTTTTCCAGTACCAGCATTTTCACAGGCTAAACAAAGAAAAACAAGAAAAATAGAAAAAAAAAAAAAAAGTCAGATGAGAGAAAAAAAATCTGTTTTATCCTAAATTCAGCTATAGAAATGTTCACTGCTGTTGATTCACAACCCTCCCAAGGTACTATGATAGAATACAGATTTATAAAGCCACCTCTGAATATGCAGACTTCAGAGCTAGAGTTTACTTCTTTTCTCTCCACAGATCAATGCTGTCCACTAAACACCTGTCTTGTTTTGATATTTAGCTGCTCTTTCAGCATCATTAGAATTTGTGCTTGTTCTGTTAACGCACAGCAAAATCCTGTTTTCAAGATGAAGACTATCTGGTATCACTGAAATAAATATGCAACATTATGATAAAAGATTACTACCGCTCTATCAATAGCATTTAAAACATAACTGAAGAATACCTCATTGTATACAGACATATAGAAAAGTGATTGTTCATGACCAAAGTATTTACTCTTCCAAAGAAAGTGAGCATTGTTATTACACTTGTTGATTCCATAAGTAACCTGTGATAGTCTCCAGCACTGAGGAGACTCAAAGCAGAACAAAGCTGGCAGTCAGCTCCCTCCTCTTGCTTCCTGGAGACTTAGAAGAGGGAAAGGCTGAAAGGAGGAATCATAGAATCACAGAGTTTTTTGAATTGGAAGGGACCCTTAAAGGCCATCTAGTCCAACTCACCTGCAGTGAACAGGGACACCTACAACTGGGTCAGGGTGCTCAGAGCCCTGTCCAGCCCGACCTTGAAGGTCTCCAGGGACGGGGCACCCACCACCTCTCTGGGCAACCTGTGCCAGTGCTTCACCACCCTTATCATAATGAACTTTTTCCTTATATCCAGGCTAAATCTCCCCTCTCTCAATGTGAAAGCATTTCCCTTAGTCCTGTCTCAACAGATCCTGCTGAAGAGCCTGTCCCCTTCTTTCCTGTAGCGCCCCTTCAGATATTGAAAGGCCGCTATCAGGTCTTTCTCTTCTCCAGGCTGAACAGCCCCAACTCCCTCAGTCTGTCCTCACATGGAGGTATTCCACCTCTTGGATTATTTTTGTGGCCCTCCTCTGGATGCTCTCCAACAGCTCCATGTCCCTTCTGTGCTGAGGACTCCACATAGTGCAGAGCAGAGGGGCAGGATCACCTCCCTTGCCCTGCTGGCCATGCTGCTTTTGGTGCAGCCAATGGTTGCCACTACCTACCCTCTTTGTTCCACTTAATCAATGGTTCTGGATAGAATAGCTCTGACTGGTATCAGTTACTCATTTGCAGGCTGTTCTAACACATGTTGCATAGGGACAGAGCATCAGAAACTACTAATCTCTAACGATGTTTTCTCACAGTCATCACCCAAATTGTCCAATATCCCCAGAAGACGTAACAGGAAATCTGCTTCCAAGTAAAGCTATTTTGCATTTTAATAAAACTGGGGGGGGGGGGGGGGGAGAG
>VXAV01009789.1:19451-32094 GCA_013399715.1 Alectura lathami
AAAGAGGAGAGTAAAAGATGTTATTCAGAAATAGAGAAATAGAGTAATTTATGGTTTCCAAAGTATGTTCTTTAGAGAGGGGAGTTTATCACTGGGAAACAGCTGGCCACATGCAGAAAAGGCAACAGATGGGATAAGGAGGGAAAATACACAGGAAGCAGTTGTGCTTTTTTCACTGAAAGAAAATACAGCCTTGTGAGTTTTAAACAGATAGATGTACAGTGGGGAAGAGAAGGGTGTTTGCATCTGTGTGTGTAAACACACCTACAGGAAAACACACACAGTTTCAACTGACCAAGGGCAGCAATGGCCACTAAAATGTTCAGGATTAGAGAATGAAAACAGAGGTGGCCAGCACGATTGTAAGGGAAGGCGGTGTTTCTCAGGAGAGTTTTGCCATTTGCCCACATTAGCACATACTGAAAACCTAACAGAAAAGGGCGTGGTAGCATATGGATTAATTAATGTTCCTCCTGTGGATTATACTATAAAGTGCTGCTACCTAGGGCTGAAAGTAAGACTAGGAGTATTTTAACACAAAATTTAAAGGAAGCAGCGAGGTCTTTCAGTATGGAATATTCCAGTATTACATACATGAATGAAATTGTCCCCCAATTTACTGAAGGATTTCCATAGAGGATGCTCTGCAGAGCTAAGTGATGTTCTGATGTGATGCTAAACAATGAACAATTTCAGCAAAATTAACACAATACAACACTAGAGTCAAGAAGATATAAGTCCACAAAAGTAGAATTAGGCATCCCTATGAATCATTCTCCAATTATTAATTTAAATTCAAGTGCAAGACAATTTATAACTCTGCTCCAATGCAGTCCCATTTATTCTAAATTGTATGCACTACTCTAAACCAAACCGCTTCAGAGTTTCTTTTAATATTTCTGATTCTGTAGTATAACTACATGTTAGAGCAGCAAGGAAGACTCATATCAGGATAGGATATTTATTTTTCTCTAGTTTTAATGCTTTTTCTTCATTATAGTTGTATGTATATTCAGTACATTTGACTTGGTAATGAAAATCCTTGCAACATCCCAATGTTCTGTGTAAACTTGTACTTGAAATTAATATATTACCAAGAGAATTTGTTTCATCATCATTTTAGTATGCTCAACTGATCTGCAAAATGTGTTGCACCTCCCTTCCTTTGAAAGGCATTATAAAAAAGACTGACCTATCATTTTTTCTAGAATTAAGATTATGCAAATTAACTGCGCATGAACAGACAAAGGCAGCATTTGTATCGCTGTCCTTAGGACCAAAACACTAAAAACTGGGCAAAGCTCAGAATGAATAAAACCAAAACTGCACAAAACTCTATTCTTTATCTGTATGATTTTGCCAGTACTTTTACTGAAATGCAAGCAATCCCTTCTACTATTGTCCCTTGGATAACACAGAAACACATATACGGTGTTATTTTTAAACTAGATAGGCAGGACAAGTGAAGAAAACCAAGAATTCCAATTTCTGTCACCATAAAATTGTCTCTCTGAGTCCAAAAAGTTAAGAAGTAACACTCTAGGCCATAGAACGCAAAGAATATTAAATTGCAGCTTTTGAAAATACTTTGTTCTAACTTTCCCTTCTAAGCTGTGTTTTGGGAGTATATGTAAGCACAGCTTGTCACGATTTATCTTTTGTTGAAAGCCCTAACTATACAACAGGTGCCAGTTGGTAGAACTGGGAACAATTTAGTCACGAGTCAACCAAAAGGAGTACCTTCTTACAGATAAAGATACGAGGTTTATGGTTTTACAGACTAGCTCATTAAATATCACTCATTAAATACTTGTATAGGCAATTTTTTTTCGGCAAATTCATCAAAGATCCGGAAGCGTATCATTAGATTTAGATTTCTTAGGTATATGAGGTAGCATAGCATCTAATAGATATATGCCCCGCAGCATGGAATTTACAAAGCTCCAGACAGTTGCTTTAGGCAATGAGAAGAAAGTGCTTGCAAACATCTGTGATTTCTTAGGTGAGACTGAAAGATTAAGAATAACTCTCAGCCCTTTGCAGATCACCTCATCACATTTATGAGCACAGATTCTGTCTTTGAAGTCTCTAATTTCATGAACTGTTGACTAAGGAAGTCGAGACAATGTTGTCAGTTGATGCTGATTAGGATGAAAAAAGAAATACACATCACAGTTTATGCCAAAGCCAGGACTGTTACAAATCCATACAGGAAATCAGGCCACTACAATAATAAATCACTTTTAGAAAAACTGATTTCCTTAGCTTTGCTCTTCTCTAAGAATGCTCAGAACAAGTTTCTCTACAATGGTTCATCTTGAGATACCATATATGAAAAGAGATAGAAGAAATGAAAGCAATCTTGCTGCTGTCTAAGTAGTTTAAACATCTGGCTTGACTGTCATCTCTTTGTGGATACATTTCCAAGCTCTCATTCTGTAGCCTGTAACACTTTAGTCCATGTCAATGGCTTTGCTTTCACTGCACTCTCCCTGCCTCCAATTTCACTGATATCTCAAGCAGAATTGATAGAGGCAGAGTTCTCAGAGGACCATTAGTTATAAGCCACCTTAGGTCAACAGCCCTATTAAAGGAAGTGTGCTAAAGAAAATAACCAAACTGCAGAAAAACTCTCCAGTAAGGGCAATAACCAAACAAAAAAAACTACCTGAAAGTAGATTTCTGAGTACACTTACTATGACAATATGGATTTAGAGCTCTCATCAAGCTCTTACGTACCTCATCCAACATCCATATTTAAGCTAGGGCACTCCCGGGTCCAGCTGCTGAAACCATCCACAGCCATTAATGTCACCAGTTACCATGGGGTTTGATTTCAGTCTTCTCACAATTGCCCCTTCTTCATCACCTTCAGGTGACCTGAAGCCAACCAAGAAGATTTTTCTTATGTTCCAGCAAAATGCAATTTGTGGCATTTCAACTTGAGACCATTGTCTCTTCTTGTCACAGATAGTCCTGCGCCTTCTCTTCCCCAAGATAAGCAGTTCATCTCCTCAGTGCCCGGCACCCCTAGACTTTAAACATCTTTGTTACCCATCGCTGGACTCATTCAGGTATGTTCACGTCTCTCTTGTGCTGGGGAGCTGAGAACTGTACACAGCATAGATGTGGAGTGCCGAGGAAAGGCAAAGGGTCACCTCCCTCAACCTGCTTGCAACGCTCTACTTACTGCAGCCCAGGAGTCTGCAGGCCTTCTTTGCTGTCAGGGTGTTTGGTGACCCACTGTTCATTTGATGTCCATGCCTGGACCTTTTTCCACCAAGCTCCTTTCCAGCTGGCTTGTCCCCAGCCTGCTTGCCTTTTGCTGAACTTCATAAGGTTTCTGCCAGCCCATTTCTCCATCCTCCTGCTGAATTCACTTTGAATGGTGACACAACCACCTGCTGTACCAACCTGCTGTCCCAGCTTTTGGGCTGCCTGCAAAGCTCCCTGTCTCTGTTCCAGTCATGCCTAGTTTCCTGCTTCATTTCATCCCTGAAGCCTTGCTCTGGGCCTACTACTACTTCCAGAGTCAACCAGTGTCCCAAGCAGCAGCAAAAGGATCTCAGCTCTCAGATTATCCAACAATTCTGTGGATTATTCCTCACAATTAACTTCAGCTACCCACTGCTGTTCATAGCGTGCAGTTAGTCACGTAGTATAACTGGTGCCTCTGGGCAACAGAAACAATTTAATTTTGACCATAGACAGCATTTTTGAATTCAGAATCTTGAGCTAGAATTCCAGTTTGTAGTTTGGGACAACAGATCTGTTTCTCTGTAAGCAATAAAACTATCCAGATTTAAAAACATTCTAGCTCTAAGACCGCATAATTGATATAAAACATCAACATTAGCACTTACATTTTCAAAAATAATTCCATCTCTGGCAAAACGTTCAACTAAACAAACTCTAATTAGCACAATTATTTCTGTATTGAAGTCATATGTCTAACTGTGTTGTCAGTCTTTGGATATGAACAACAGTTCCCTTACCAGTCAATCACAATAAATGTATTAATGTAGTAGTCCCACACACAAAGAAATGCCCAAAATTTGAAGGCAGAAAACTTTGAAACATTTATTGCATTATTTATATTAATTATTGTATTATTAAAATTGTTAATAATTGATCCAAATCATTAAATAATTCCAAATGTGTTAGCAAATTCTGTTCCTCATTTATTTGGATTGTATCAAACTTATAACAACAGTCTCATAAACTTTTTTTTCAAGTACTTCAGTACTCCTACCTTAGTGTTTGAAGAATTCCTCACATCTGCTCACTTCTCAAAGATATCTCAATAGCCAAGAAATGCCTTACAAGTACTGCCAAAATTAATTCTGTCTTCCCTCAAATCACTGTTTAAAATTAGTAAGCTGTTGTTATTGCAACGGCATCCAGCAGCAGAACACCACAATGCAGAGTTATCACCACAGCCTGACATCCTCAGCAAGCTTGCGGATGACACCAAGCTGTGTGGTGCAGTCGACACACCCAAGGGACGGGATGCCATCCTGAGAAGCCTAGAGAGGCTCGAGCTATGAGCCCAGGAGAACTTCATGAGCTTCAACAAAGCAAAATGCAAGGGCTTGCACCTGGGTCATGGCAACCCCCACTATCAGTACAAGCTGGGGGACGAAAGGATTGAGCAGAGTCCTGCCAAAAGGGATTTGGGGGTACTGGTGGATGACAATCTGGACACGAGCCAGCAGTGTGCCCTTGCAGCTCAGAAAGCCAGCCTCATCCTGGGCTGCATCCAAAGAAGCGTGGCCAGCAGGGCGAGGGAGGTGATCCTGCCCCTCTGCTCTGTGCTGGTGAGACGACACCTGGAGTACTGCGTCCAGATGGGGAGTCCTCAGCACAAGAGGGACATGGACCTGTTGGAGAGCATCCAGAGGAGGGCCACAAAAATGATCCGAAGGATGGAACACCTCCTCTGTGAGGCAGGCTGAGAGAGTTGGGACTGTTCAGCCTGGAGAACAGAACGCTCCAGGGAGACCTGACAGCGGCCTTCCAATATCTGAAGGGGGGCTACAGGAAAGAAGGGGACAGACTCTTCAGCAGGATCTGTTGAGACAGGACTAGGGGAAATGCTTTCAAATTGAGAGAGGGGAGATTTAGCCTGGATATAAGGAAAAAGTTCATTATGATAAGGGTGGTGAAGCTCTGGCACAAGTTGCCCAGAGAGGTGGTGGATGCCCCGTCCCTGGAGACTTTCAAGGTCAGGCTGGACAGGGCTCTGAGCAACCTGATCCAGCTGTAGGTGTCCCTGTTCACTGCAGGGGAGTTGGACTAGATGGCCTTGGCAATAAGGGGCAATGGGTGCAAGCTGGAACACAGGAGGTTCCGCTTAAATATGAGGAGAAATTTCTTCACAGTGAGGGTGACAGAGCACTGGAACAGGCTGCCCAGAGAGGATGTGGAGTCTCCTTCTCTGGAGAAATTCAAAACCCACCTGGATGCGTTCCTGTGCAATCTGCTCTAGGTGTTCCTGCTTTGGCAGGGGGATTGGACTAGATGATCTTTCGAGGTCCCTTCCGATCTCTAACATTCTGTGATTCTGTGATGCCTTTAAAGGTCCCTTCCAACTCAAACGATTCTATGATCCTATGTTTCTATGATCCTAACCATCATTGTCTCATTAAGTTCTTCAAACTGTGTTCAACTCTTCTTTTTTCCTATATGCTAGTTATTGTTTCAAATGTGAATGCCACATTGCACACTGCAGTGTCATTAATGTGGTCTGTGTTTGCGTAACATCTAACACTCCAGACTATGGTAGGTTTTTTTGGAACTATGGCAACAGGCAAAAAATCAATGGCATAAATGCAATGTATAGTGCCAAAAACACGTTACACATTGTAAGGATTTTAAATGATATGGGAAGCAGAAAGATTTCCTGAGAAATTCCTGAGATAGAAGGCCTGGGAGAGGACATGGCTGCAGGCTCTTCCAGTGTTCAAATAATTTTGTAGTCTTACCACACGCCTGCAGATGTCCTCAGTATAAAATACAATGACATTAGAATGCCATTCCTAAACCACAGAATTTATCTGGGAGCCATAGCAAAGGGCAATAAACCACACTAAATATTTTTCATAAGGTATATTCCAAAGCATCTTAATTTCAAATTATTCTTGTACAAATATTGAAAAAAAATTATTTCTTTTTAACAATTAGAGGTAATAAATGCCCACACATATCACACAGAAAAGCTACCACAGCTATTACATAATTAGACTTTAACAAAGTGGTTTCCTGAATAAAGAACCATGGAAAGAAATTAAAAGAACTCCTGGGACAAGCCAAATGCCCACCTTCATACCCAATATTCTCTTTGCTCAGTAATTCTTCCTCTATGGGGCCCACTCCTTCCCCTCTACCCTTTACATTTTCCAGTCTTTCAGTGCTGCAGCTTTTTTGCTAATCTATATATAAAATACTGTTATTTTTATTATCACTAGTTTCAATATTACAAGTATTTTCAGGCAGTCAGCTCTATGCTCCAGAGGCATGCGTGCAGTGAAATCATGAAATCATCAAAACACCACAGTCAGAGGAGTACTGTAACTGCTCCAAGAGTTAACAGTACAATTTCAGATGTTGTAAAAGTAATGAAGAGTGAGAAAGGCAAGCATTACCTAATTGTATATGATTCAACAGAAAGGATGCCATTATGCATGATTCAATCAAATTTTATTTTTTAAATACCAAACAAATTCTCCTGCATTGCTTCCAAGAAATGATATGCATTGCCAGAAAGGAATTCTGAGAGCAGTGTTACTTCAGCAAAGTACAAGTGGAAGTGCTTTCTACACTCGTCTGTAATTTATATACTTGAAAACCAGAATGGAATTTCATTTACAAGGAATGAGAAAATAAAATACTGTCCTCTACTTTGAGCTGTTTTTCAGATCATTTAATTGAACTTTAACTGAAAAAGTCATGTGGTCTTTACTTGTACTTTCAACTGTGTCTGAAAGCATCATTGTTAAAAATTACTTAGTGCATGTGGTTCTAACGATTTCTCTTAATTCAAGACAAGTGGTATGTAATTTTCTTCCACATGTTGGACGGGATTGAACTGCCTTCTGAAACAATCTTGAGCCTCTGAGTTTTTTCACTGTATTTCTTTTCTTCAGCTTCCTGCAACTTAACACTGATGATTCAAATCCTCTAGGGGAATTCAAGTATTTCAAGTAGTTTGAGAGCCACTTCTTTGAATCAGACCTTGTGTGATAAATCCAGGCCAAGCAAGACAAGGCTACTCACCAAGAACAGATGGTCCTTTACTTTGCATTCATTCACCAGGGGACAGAGCAGTTGCCTGCTTCTCTGATCTTTTTCTATCATATTCCCTTGGATTAAAGGAACCTTATTAAATGACAACAAACCAGAAATGTTGTCTGATGTCCCTGATCTCAGATGGCCTTATCCTACAAGGAACAAGCATTCTGGTGCAGATACACAACTGACAAGCGCACCTGCAACTCCCACTCACAACATGAACAGAAGGCACTTACCACTTCCATTCCCAGCTCAGCTCCATCCTAATTAAGAGTCACCATTGCAGTTTCTTATGCTGGAATTTTCAAACTGAGGTTAGATTAGACTGCATTTTGAAATTAATTCTCCAAATATTTCAAAATTTTCCAAGTTTATACAGGGTTCTTTTTACTGCATTTTTTTTTAATTCCCCTTTCACAGATTGGTGGGGTTTGGAATTCTGAGCCAATCATCTTGTTGGCATTTCATATATCTTTTTTTTCCAAAAAATGTAATGCAGTTAAATTTTTGTGAATCCCACTTCATGTCATTTGGGTTGGGCAAATGCTCTAGGACTCTTGCAAAACTGCAGGTCTCTAGGACTTCTGCGAAAATCACAGAATTGTAAGGGCTGGAAGGGACCTCTAGGGATCACTTAGTCCAACCCCCTGCTAAAGCAGGTTCCCTAGAGTCACTTGCACAGGAAAGCATCTGGGCAGGCTCTGAACATCTCCAAGGAAGGAGATTCCACGTCCTCTCTTGGCAGCCTGTTCCAGTGCTCTGTCACCCTCAAAGTACAGAAGGTTTTACTCGTGTTTAGATGGAACTCCTGTGCTCCATTTTGTGCCCATTGCCCCTTGCCCTGTCGTTGGGCACCACCGAAAAGAGCCAGGCCCTATCCTCTTGACACCTGCATTTAGACATTGATAAGCATTGATAAGAGTCCCTCTCAGTCTTCTCTTCTCCTGAAGAGCCACAGGTCTTGAAGGCTGAAGAGACCCAGGTCTTGAGGCACTTACATCAGCATTCTTTTGTCTCACTGCTTCTAAATGCAGCCTTTTTTTCTCACATATAGACCACCCTTCACAGACCTTGTTTTTCCTTTATACTGCTTTATATCACTTTATATTTGCTTTATATCAAGTAAATCCAGAACTCTCTAGTCTCCAGGATTTACATATTTTATATAACACAACTGAAGTGGCAAAAGGTGGTGCATTTCATTTTTCCTCAGAGGACACATCCAGACAGCATAACTAACCACCACTGCCTTCTCATCCCTCATTCACTTACTTGCAGTCCAATGCATCCTTCCAAAGACTCCTCACTTCTCATTTCACCCATTCTCTGCTACATCATAGTAGCTCACAGACTTGAATTTGCCAAGATGTATTTGACAGCAAGAGCAGACCTGCAGAATATTAAACTGTGTAGACACAAATGTATAAAACATAGGATGGGTATAAGTTGGAATAACTAATACTCAAGCAAATAACTGGCATCAATAATGCTGTTCCCTTTGACCTGAGCACTTACCCAGTGATTAGAGCCTTAGAAATTGATTCCAGTAGGAAAAAAAAAAAAAAAAAAAAAAAAAAAAAAAACTTTTTTNNAAAAAAAGTAGTATTTATGTATTTCTTTGTTGTGTTTATTTAACAAGAAGTTAACTGCCCTGGAGACAATAGCAGTCAAGCAGGAAAAATAATTTGCTCTCCAGTACTAGCTTTTCTCCAGGAAGGTCTCGGACCCAAAAAACTGATCTTAGCTTCTCCTTTGGACCATGCTACAAGTGCAGCTTCAGATCTGGACTCACTATTTAATTGCTCCACCTCCTCGATTGGCAGCGCCTGTGACAGACAGAACTAAACAGAACGCACATTCTCACCTTTGCAGCCTGGCTCATTAAAGTACACTGGAATCAGAGGTGTTTACAGTACTAAACCACAGTTTGTGGCAGTAACAGAGGAGAATCTGAAGGTGTTGTTTTGCACAGAAGAGCGAGGCAGCCAGCTGAGAAAAGCAACAATTCCTGCCACACCCAGTGGGATCTGCCTGCAACTGCTGACTGCAGCTCTGTGTCTTGGCTTCTTTGCTGCCTACTTGGATCCCTGGCATTTTCCCCAAAACTTCTGTAACCTCCCTGACCCTGTGCTAGCTGGAAGCAAACCAGACCCATATAGTGTAGACAACAGTAGCAATATTTTTTGAGGATTCTTTACTTAGTTTTGACCTTATTTCAGTTTTCAGCAAGGCAAGAGACATTTGCCTTTCTTGGTTGTCTGAAGATGAGAATACAGCCACATGCAGCAGCGTCAGTGATGTGATCAGGTTGTCCAGGCAACAGCACAATAACAGTCCATCAGATCTACCTATTGTCTTGAGAGTCCAGAAGCGGTGTCCTGAGAGATGAGGAGGGAAAGAAAATAAACAGCTTTAAACACCTAATTCCTTAAATGGAGTTTTCTCCACATTATCAAAACAAATTGATTGCCAAATCCAAACCACACACCACACTGTAACTTTTCTGCTTCGTCTCAGTTTCTGTCCAGTCACTTTTCAGTGATTCTCCAAGGAATTACTGTTTTTGTAAAATCTCCTTGGTGGAATACAGCTTACCAATACTCTGTTTTTCATTGTATTTAACCGGGGGGAGAGGGGGGGGGAAGCTCATAAATACTGGGTGTTTTTTCCTGTGTCTGTCACAATATTTCAGCTTTAATATCCAAGTTCTTTTCCAGGGTGAGCAGCAAAAGGGTCTGTTCCTTGGCTGCATCTACTCACAAAGTACTGAGAGACACTCTTTGGGAAAACTTGGGAATGGTGGTTGTAAAGGACTTCTGGAGGTCTCCAGTCTACTGTACCCTACTGTACCACTCCGAGTAAGATCTCTGCCAAGACCAGATCAAGTCCTGGGCTGTACTGGGAGGAACAGTGCCAGCTGGACACGACAGGGAATCCTTCCCCTTCACTCAGCACCACTGAGACCCATCTGCAGTGCTGCATCCCCTTCTGGGCTCCCCACTAAAAGCGAGACACAGGTGTATCGGGGTGGCTTCAGCTGGGGGCCATGAGGACGACTGAGGGACTGGAGCATCTGACATACAAGGAAAGGCTTAGGGAGCTGGGGCTGCTCAGCCAGGAGAAAAGAAGGCTCTGGGGCACTCTCTGGGGTACATACAAATACCTGAGGAGGGAGGGGAGTAAGGGAAATAGAGCCAGATTCTTTTCAGTTGTGCTCAAAGGACAAGAGGCAATGGGCACAAACTGAAACACAGGAAATTCCACTTAAACACAAGAAAAAGCTTGTTTACTGAGACAGTGCGAGACAATGCTCAAATGCTGGAATAAGTTGCCCAGAGAGGTTGTGGAGCCCCAGTCCTTGCAAAACCCAGCCCTAGTTAATGCTGCTTTGGGTAGGAGAATGGAGGCGGTGGACGAGATGAACACTGAGGTCCCCTCCAGCCGCAACAATTCAGTGATTCTGTAAATTCAGTGATCACTCTGTAGAGCAAAATCTCAAAAATTTACACAATTCTCCTGGGATTACACTATTCTCAGAGTGAATAATTATTTCCTAATATCCAATATGAACATTCAAGCTGCAATTTGTGGTCCCTGTCTGTTGTTATACTCCCTGGCAATACCAACGAGAGTTGGGATTCATCATCTTTATACTCCTCCTAAGTGTTTGAGGGCTTGCTACAACGCCCCTTACTCCGCCCTTCACCAGACTAAATACATGCACCTCCCCTCAGAGATGATGTGCTGTAAGTCCATCACCATCTTGGTAACCTCTCCTGAATCCCCTCCAGTGCCATCCCGGAAGCCCAGCCACTGTTTCAACACCTGAACCAGGCCTATTTGCACTTGTTTAAATTACAAGGAATGGTTTTCACTCTTTCACTTCACTTTCCCCCATGCAAGTCACCCAAGGGCATGCTAGAGTCATACTGATGACAGTAATAGCTACACTTTGCTCTCAGCAAGTTCAGAGCAGGAGTAAGCATTAGTATTACACGCAGGCCTGTGTGTTACTGGAAGACTGGAAGTCTAAAGAGCAGTTGCATATGCAGAAGACTTGCCCTGACCACAGATTTCTCCCTGTATAAACTGTGATGAAAATGTTCTCCAGGGTAACCACTGTCAGGCCCACTTGTCAATGATGCAATCATTTTTTTTCCTCCAGAAAACACAATCTACCATTCCCTCACGTCAACATCACCCACAGACTCTGTCCACAATGAAGAAGCACTAAAACACCGACTGGCTAACACAGAGCCACTGGAGTGTTTTTCACCTCCAGAAAATACCCGGTCACACTTCAGCAACCACAGCAAGCTCTGATTTTGGCCTGCACGTAGCAGCACACCGGTACCTCTGGCTGCAGTCCACCTCCTCCGCTAGATGTCCCCCTGCTGATGCTGTTCACCGGGAACCGAACAAGCCCAAAACCGACGGTGAGGAAAGGGGGAAAATCGAATGGCACTTCAAAAGTGAGAGCATCCAAAAGTTAGCATCCGTTGCAAAAAAAAAAAAAAAAAAATGAAAGTAACTAAGGGAAAGCATGTGGAAAATAGCCTTCATGCAAAGCACAAACAGATACTCTAATGAAGGCAAATATAAGGAAAAATTAAAAGTTAAGGCTTTGCTTTAACACAGGAAAGGCAATTTTTCTACCTTTATCCCTTCTAAGGAAATCTCCTCCTTTCTGCCAGATGCAGCATTCAGCTGGAGACGATGTCCATTTAACAACTACTGAGAAGGAGGAATACAAATACATTCCCAAGAGAAAAGAGATGGAATTTGGCTTCATTTCTGTGCTGCCATCCCCAGAAAGACGAGATGAGCTCTGTGTGAAGAAATGAAAACATTTCTGAGGCAGACTGGACACGTTTTATGAAATGTCAGTAAGCCACTAAATGTTGAAATATTTTCTAATATGGAGTTTACACAAGATAATGACAGTCCACACTGTTGTGTGACAGAGCTGCCTTTTCAGAATAACCAGCACAGGAAAAAGATATGAGATGATGGTAACTGGAAGGGGGGGGGGGCGAAAAAAAAAGTAGTTTTTAGCGTGAAGCTTGCTTGTATGAGAAGAAGGATTTAGTATAGCTTTCGTCAGGCAGAAGACTGAGGGAGCGACGAGTTTGGAAGACACAACAGGGAAGGGGGAGCTGTCTAACAGGCAGGAGCAGCTTCCCGGGCAGGGGCTGAAGGGCTGCATTCAGCGGTGCTTTTTTCCTTCCCTCTCGCTCCTCCGGGGCGAGGAGTGCCAGGTGAACGCGCCCTTGTGCCGGCGGGGCCCAAGCCACCGCAGCCCCCCAGCCAGGCCGGGCCCCGTGCGGTGCCGAAGGGCAGCCCTGGGGGCTCC
>VXAV01009789.1:80761-94658 GCA_013399715.1 Alectura lathami
CTGCCCGGCGCCGGGCGCCTGCACGAAGGCGCGAGGCCGAAGGGCGCGGGCGCCCAGCCGGGCTGAGAACAAGGCCCGCGTTTGTGCCCCACGCGCAGCCGGGGTTTGCCCGTCCGCGGGTCGTTCCCTGTTGGATCAGCGAGGCACCGGCGCATTTAAGCCCCTTTTAAGCACAGTCTAACAAAAATGTTAAAAAAAAAAACAAAAAAAACACCTGGCTGTTTTCTAGGAGGCGCAAGCGCGGTCAGTGGATCTGAATCGTGCCATCAAACTGCTCAAAGAACCAGACTCCGTAAGTAAGGCTGAGGCCATGTTAGTTCAGCTGCACATGTAATAACGGGGCCTGTAAAAATCTTTTATACAGCGGCGTTTGTACCTGCCCCCAGTACACCACCTGGCACTGGTGGCTGGGGCTCCAAAGCACAAAGCTGGAGTATTTGTACTAGTGTTTGAACACTGCTTCTAAAGTTGTTAATTTTAATAGAAAATGAGGTCTATGATTTTTTGCTGTTAAATATCCTTGTATGTCCTCACATGGGCACTTTTCCAATAAAGACAGAAGAGTGTGCATTTAAAAAGCTAGACGTGCAAAGTTACCGGCTTATCTGGGAGTTTTAGAATGCAGCAACAGCTGAAAAATATAAATACACGCAGACTTATTGAAAGTATGTCAGGAATTTATCTAATTGCCCAAGTTAACTGCTAACATTTCTCCAGGGAACAGATTTTGAAGGAAGCATAGCTACGCAAAGTTCAGTGTTCAGCACCAAATACGACTATCTAGGCACTCAGGAGAGGGTACTAGGGATGTTGGGGTCAGTGCTGGGTCCAGCCTTGTTCAACATCTTCATCGATGACCCTGATGTAGGAGTAGAGTCCACCCTCAGCAAGTTCGCTGGTGATACAAAGCTGAGAGGAGTGGCTGACACCCCAGAAGGCTGTGCTGCCATTTAGCGAGACCTGGACAGGCTGGAGAGCTGGGCAGAAAGGAGCCTGATGAGGTTCAACAGGGGCACGTGTAGAGTCCTGTACCTGGGGAAGAGCAACTGCATGTACCAGCACAGGCTGGGGGCTGACCTAATGGAAAGGAGCTCTGAGGGGAAGGACCTGGGTGTCCTGGTGGACAACAGGGTGACCATGAGCCGGCAGCGTGCCCTTGTGGCCAAGAAGGCCAATGGGAGCCTAGAGTGCATTAAAAAGAGCATGGCCAGCAGATAGCAGGAGGTGATCCTCCCCCTCTACTCTGCCCTGGTGAGGCTACCTCTGGAATGCTGTGTTCATTTCTGGGCTCCTCAGTGCAAGCACGACAGGGATCTTCTGGAGAGAGTCCAGCACAGGGCCACAAAGATGATTAGGGGTCTGGAACATCTTCCATGCAAGGAAAGGCTGAGAGAACTGGGGCTCTTCAGCCTGGAGAAGAGGAGACTGAGATGGGATCAAATCAGTGTATATAAATATCTGAAATGTGGAAGAAGAATAGATGAGCCCAGGCTCTTTTTGGTGGTGCCCAGCAGCAGGACGAGGGATAATGGGCAAACACTGGAACACAGGATGTTCCATACAAACCGAAGAAAAAAATCCTTTACTGTGAGGGTATCAGAGCACAGGAATAGGCTGCCCAGAGAGGTTGTGGAGTCTCCTTCTCTGGAGGTATTCAAGATCCGCCTGGATGCCTTCCTGTGCGACCTGCTGTAGGGAATCTTCTTTAGCAGGGAGGCTGGAGTAGATGATCTGAGGTCCCTTCCAACTCCTACAACTCAGTAATTCCATGATTCTGTGAGGAGAGCAGTATCTTATAGACTTCTACAGACTGTCTTTGGTCTCCACAAGAACGTTTGGCAGATTAAACTCACTAAGCCATTAGTCACTTTTGATCTAAAAACTTTGTAATTAATATTTTTAAAACAAGAACTTGATTGGTGCTTTTATACCATATTTTAAGTTGATGTCCTACAGATAACTAGTTCATGCCTTTTTTTTTTTTTTTTTTTTTTCCTTTTGACACAGATAGAATACAGACTGAAGAAAAGTATTCTGGGTGCTATTGTTTATTGCTTCTCCTCACGGTATAGAATAACTGATGAAATGCCCTCGGGATTCTGGGCTTTTAGATTCCTGACATAACTTTCTGGCCTGCCTCAATTTGCAGTACTCTTACCCAGCATGGGCATGCTCAGAAGAGCTGGAGCGAACGCTGCATGCCCCTGGCACACCCTGGCATAGCCATTTTCAGCTTAGAATTTGCAGACTCTTTCCTAATGGTGGTAGAGCTCTACTCCAACCAACTTAGATCTCCAGTTACACACATGTACGTCATGTGTAACATGGGTTTGATTTTCTCAGTAGGCTCATACAGAATCCCAAAGAATGTAGTAGACAGAGCTCACACATTTGAACAAAAGGTGCAGTTTTAAAGTCTGTGTAGTTGCAAGAGTGCAGGCTCTGGGTTTAGAAATGTCTCTTGATCAAATTGCTAATCCTCCTGCAAAGCACTTTCAGAATTTCATTGTGTCTTGTGACTTTTTAATCTGGTTTCTACTTTCATTTAAACTTAAATGGGGACAAATATAATCACTTAATGTTCTAAGGCAAACTGCAATTAAAACCTGCTTTCCCTTCTCATATTGAAGAGCAGCTTGGAGGAGGAGCAGCTGAAAGTTCTCAAGAAAGTTGTCAAGTGTTTTGAAAATGGATTTGTATCCGTTTTTGCTACTCTGTAGAATTCTAAAGTTGTGGTGTGTTATGCGTGATAACATTGTGCCTTTCCAGCAGAGCATTGTTTGTTCTGCTGTGGATCCACCTGAAGAGCAGTGATAGTCCACATGTATTCCCATCATCGACCTTCTTACATACATATAGCTGAAGCTGGTAGGTTAGCAAGGTTCTTGGATATACAAACCATTTGCTACAAAATTAAATAGAGGGATCTTACTTTTACAGTCCTTGAAAGTGTTCAAGATGTAAATAGTGTACTTTCAATTCACAATAGACAACCACAATAATCTTCAGTACTTAACAAAAAGCAGATAAAATAGGTGAGGAGACATTCTAAAGGCAAACACAAACTGTTTATCTGAAACTTTTATAGATTTACTGTAACACTGAAGTATCAGAAGAACATGGGAAAAATGTGGTCATTTGGAAAAATGTGATTAGTTTCATACAGTTCAGTTAATTGCCACAATTATTTAAGCTGTCACATTGCTTCACAATTGAGTTGTGGCTAAGCACTCACAGGCAGTTTCCATGAGTAAGTTGATTTATAGTAACTTGTAATTCTCAGTAACTTCTACATTTGGCTTTGTTCTTGTGCCTCTAAGTTAGACAATATGTGTTTGTGTCCCAATTCTCAAACTTCAGTACCCCAAGTTAGCCACTTGAGACTAGAGTGAGAAAGGATTTAAATACCCCAAGGCTCTTTCAAACAAAATTTAGATAAGTAAGTCTGACACTATGATGTAAAAGCTTTCTGTCCTGTATTTTTAGATATTCGGTGCTGAACTTCCAGTGAGTTCAATGGATAAGAAAGTTAAATGAGAGATGCAGGAGTTATACTTCCGTAAAAGGAAGGCTGCTTCCAAAGGCCTAAGTGTAGATCCATAAGCTTCATTTTAGTCTTCTAACTTTGAAAATGTTGTTTCTGGTTGTTCTTGGTTGTGTCTTTGAAATATGATAAATACAGTTTTCAAGTTCTTCCTTTAATTCATAGCAAGCAGTCTGATTTCCTTAACTTTAAACTAAAAGCCCCTTAAGGATTTATCTCAAATAATTGACATTCTTAACCTGTGTGCAGAAAAAGTGAACAGAACACAAGAAGCTTTCATTGAGCCTATTTGTGAACTTATTAAATTATGTGGGTAAGTATTTAAGCCCTTTATAGATTTCAAGCACTGCTTATTAACATGTTCATGCAGTTTCTAACGTAACTCCCATATCTGTATGGCACCTGTAATAGAAGACATCTATATCTGCAAGGTATTGGTTAGATCACCCTTCGTTTTCTTGAACTGTTTTTACCTTGAGTTCATTTTCTGTTGGCATGAAGGACCCAATTTAGGAGTTGAGTGTCTGTGGAGCCATGTATTGCATCATGCAAAACTGTATTAAAACTGTATGATAATTAGCCCCAGCTTACTTGGAAGCAGGATTCCCCAAGGTGTTTCACTCCCTGGAGTAAGTTGTCCTGGGACTGCTGCCCTCAAGAGATTCAGCTGTTAAGTCTTGCTGAAGTGTTGCTGAAGTGAAGTTTTGTTGTTTCAAACAAGTTTTCTAAGTGAGTTTAAAAAACTGACGCTTAAAAACCTGAAGGTAAGCTTTATGAAATGGCAAGCCATGTTGCAGAAGAGAAGGAGTCATGACAGCTGGAGGATTTGGGATTTACAAGCAACTTTTGTATACTGTTTGGCATCTTCATTGTCATACCGTTATTTAAATTATTTGTAGAACAGATTCAGGTGTTATCCATACCTGTCCGTAATATTCTCCGCCTTCTGAAGAACTTAGCAAAGTTGCTTCTGGAATTATTGTAGCTACAGTTACTCATGTATTCAATTGTAATTGGTGAGAACAAGGAAGGGAAAAATTATGCCATGCAGTAAATAAGCTGGGTGTTCAAGCAGGATTTCACACAGCTTCCTTTCAGCTGTTGGGTTCAGTAAACATGCAGCTTTTGAGCTGAATCTTTTGCGTCACAGAGCGGTTGTACTGCTTTCCTCTGCTGCCACGCAGTGGATAATGAGGAAGCACATCGTGATGTTTCGCTTTCTCCTGCGTGTGGTGGAAACGTGGCAAAACTGACAGTGGGGATATAAAGTTGGTAAAATGTAGCTTTGAGTAGTAGATTTATGTTTTTTTAATAGCAGTTCAGCAAATTTGTAAGATTGCACCCTTAGGTTTTGCTTTAATTTTTGTATTATGGAAATTTCCCTACAGTTCATAGGACATTAACAGGACAAAAAGGAGCCTGTAACTGGAGGGAGGGGCTGTTATCTAAAAGTTCCTTTCAGATACTAGAACTCTCAGAGTAGAATTTTCCACTGTTTTGTAACTGCTGCTGTTTGCCTGTCTTCCCACTTTTTTTTTAGTCTGTCTGCTTCTTTCCCTCACCCCCTGTTTATTACATTATTTTTTTTCTCTTTTCCTTTTCTCTGGCTATGGCTACAGAGGTAAACCTGCCAGAAAGCTGTTTCTACGCTCTGGGCAGCAGAGACCTCAGCATAATATTGTGATGTTTACTCCTAGAGGATTTTTAGAACTGACATGTTTATGTCATATCTGAGTGCTTTATGAATGTTACTGGATATTTCTCAATATCCTGGTTTTAAAAATAAATATATAATTGGACTATTTGGAGCTAGTTTGTTTTTTATTTTTATCCATTTCTAGAAGCCATGCCTAGCAGTATGATTCTTTTTTCTGTCTCTGCTTATGTCTGTTCATAGTGAGACTCTGGAATAGCCTGCGAGTGCCTGGGTTATAGGATTCCATCTTCCACATTTAAATGAGATCTGTTTGTTCAGAGTATTTCTTATTGTACCAAATACGAATTATGGAAGCGTTCTCTGTGAATATGTGACACTGTTCCACAAAATGTAATTGCCTGATTATGGAACTGGAACTTTCAGTGCAGAGTCAGCACTGCAAAGAATGTATTTGCCCTGCAAAAAGTGTCCCTATTTGAAAAAGCATCAAGGAAGAAGAGAAACATTGTTGAGCTTTTCTGGTGATTTATTAAACTGTTCTTCTGCGGTGTTTTGAACATTATTGTAATATTTTTTCTTTCATTGTGTAGATTACCATTTCAAAAAAAGAAATTATCAGATGAAGTAAGCTATTCTGTGGCAGTTTCAAAATCCATTGCACAGCTTGGTGAGTGCGGATTGATATGCCTTAATGCCATCAGTGTGATAAAATGAACTGTATTATTATCACAATTTTAATTGCTTCTTCTATAGTGAGTGCAAGTCATTTCTTTCAGTTATTCAGTCAGTACTCTGTGCTATTTAGAATGTAGAAACTGTTCTTATTTTGCTGTGCAGCTAGCCAGAGATTAGCTAGCAGAGTTACCTATTTGCCAGTGTCAGAAGCTATGTGAGATAACTTTATCACTACAAGTTAAGAACTAAACTTGTCTGCAGCCGGTTTGGCTTCATTTCAGCCTCAGAAATTTGTGTATCACTATAAGCGCTGAAGTCTGGGGTAAGGGGAACATGCTTCCTTCGTGCTGCTTTGAAACCAAATGGAAAAAGCAAGTGAGAAGTAATAACTCAACTCCCAGCTTAAGCCTTCAAAACCCGAAATCCTGAGGCTTATCACCTACAGAGGCAAAATGCAGCAAGTCAGTGCAGTGCCATACCTTACTAGTAGCTGCAGGTCCTGACTTTGGCCTTCATCTTTCATCTGTGTCATAAGTTTTTATCCATTTTAAGAGATGTTTTGAGCTAACGGTGTCAAATCTGTGTCTTAGCTTCACTGGACATCTTAGTACCAAAATATCTTGTTACGACCTTGCAAAGAAAATCTGCAAGTGCTGTTGGTGGAAAGGGAAAGAGAATGGAGCAGCAGTGATATATTAGCTCACCTGATGGAAAAGTTTCAATCAACAGTATGGATGGTAGAATTTCCATCAGTAGTTCCAATAGCACAGGGGTAGCACAGTCAGCCTGTCACACGCAAAGATTATCCTTGAAATGGATGAGAAAAAAAAAATTCCTAAACTTCATTTTCATATTCTCAGGTAGATAGCAGAATGGCCTCTTGCTTTCAGACAGTTCCAGATTCTCTTTAGTAGCCTGTCCAAAGAGAGGCATTAAAATCTGGAAGATCATCGGTATTATCCATGCTAGCCCCTCATAGGTCTCAGGGTTTCTTTTTATTTTGTGGAAAAAGAACTCTTCCTGTGCTCCCATTGTGTCATACCATGTGTGCTACAAGGGGTGTGTCTGACGTGGTTATGGTGGCAGCAGCCTGCTGCAGTAGCTTTCTCCTGTGAGTCTCTTGTGAGGATCTGTAGCCATAGCACAGAGGAGGTTGTGTTTTGATCATCATGATGTAGAAAGTCTCACAGTGGGTATGGCCAAAGGAACTAAGTACTGTAAACAGAATGACGATGAATTTCTAAAACAACTGTAAACTTTGTAAATTATTTTTTTTCTGTTTCTGACAGGTTATTTGATGAGAGTACCAAGCTCTCAAGTTAGAATTCAAATCTGTAAGTGTATAATTAGCTTTTATAAGGTGGGGCTACCGAGAAAACTACTTTCAGGTAAAGATCAGTGTTTTCAAGTGTCAGAAGAAATCTGTGTTTATGATCCCAGCTAGTTTGAAGTGGATTTTTTAATTAGTTGATTTTTTTTCTGTGTAACTATAGTCACTGTATCTCATATATTAAATATGTAACATTTCCGAGTGTGCAATTAAGGTAGATTATTATAGATATATGTACTCAAAATACGAAATTATTTCATCAACGTGCAATGAAATATTTCTTACATTTATGGGACTAGAATTAAATAGTATCCAGAAAACATGAAGCAGTCACAGGTTCTCTGAGACATGGATAATGGAGGAAGAAAGAATGATTAGGATCAGCGTTATAAGAAAGGAAATGTAATTTTCAATGATGTATCTGTAGCCTGGAGAGAAGCAGCTCTGGTTTCACTTGTGTTCCTTGTGAGGGATAGACCTGAGCCATCTAATTTTGATCACATTCTTGTTATGTGGAAATGTTTCAGCATAGGCTCTGAACAAATTTTGGTACCCACCTCTGCAGAAGGAGGCGGGTGATGCCTGCAGAAGAGCTCAGGCATGATCCTGTGGTTCTATGGATAGGCATGCAAACTGTAATCAGAATCCACTACTATTTATTCCTTCAACACTTAACGGTGTAAGAGTCTGCTACCAGGCAAAGTTTGTCATGGACCCCCCTCTTAGAGGGGCACATGATCACCTGCTGCAAGACAGCAGTAGGTTGCAAGACAGCCAAGCTACAGATGAGCATTGGCACAGCGTGGGTCCGGAGTGCAGCCGAGCCAGCATGCTGGACTCGAGCGTGCCCCCTTGCTGTGCTCCTGCAGTGTGGCACTAACTTCTGTGCCCTCTTGCTAGCTTTCATTTTTGGAGGCCTAAAGAAGCTGCCATTGCAACAGCCCTCACAAGATTCTGAAAATATGAGGGCATATAAATCTGTTCTTACCATCCAAGTAAAAGCTGTACTTTTTAACAATTCCTAATACTTCCTATGGTCTTTGTAAACCAACCCCCAGGAACTGAGCTGATGTTTTCCTAGAGCAGTTCACCAACTTCTCTTACTCGTAAAGTGATACCAGTTTAGAACCTATGTAGGTTTACGCTTAATTGAAACTGCCTTTCACCACGTGCATTATTTGCATTTATTAGTCCTACTTTTCTTGTCCTTTTATATATATATATACAAATATTTATGCTTTTTAAGATAAACTTTACATTCACCAGCTGGCATATGTAAATGTAGATGTATTTTCTCGATGCTTCCTTCCCCTTCCTCTGTAATTCAGTGATGAAATATGGATTCCCATATGCATGGGAAAAAGTGAAAAGAGGGATGCATTAGAAATTCAAGCTTGTAAATCAGAGGTTGGGTTCACATATTTTAGGTAACATAATAGCATAATAACATCTCAGTCTGTTTTTGATAAAGGATGAATAATTTATGACATAACCAAAAATCTGAATGTACTGCATTATAACCACACTTATTCTATGTGCAGGTTACCAGCCAACAAGTGCAAACTATAAGATTCAGATGGCTGAATTAGGAGGATTAGCAGAAACTCTTGTTTTATCTCTAGCATTAGTTGAAAATCAACTCACTGAGAAGCTGTGGGTTCTGAAAGCTCTCCAGCATCTCTCCAGCTCTGGTTAGTACAAAGTATTCTTTCCACAGTCTTGCTACCTTTGATCATTTGTTCTCTGAACATGCCTAAATCAACTAGTGACCTGCGTAGAATTAATTATTCAGATTTTCATAATTTCAGGAGTAAACTGCAAGCTTATGATGAAGGCTCAAGCAGCCAGCAGACTCTGTTTGTATCTAAGTGATGCTGATCCCTCAGGACAGCTGGTGTTCCGCTCATCGGAAATCCTTTGGAACCTGTTAGAAAATACTTCGAAAGAAGAAGTTGTTAATCAGCTCAGTAGCTTGGAATGTGTACAGTAAGTACAGTGAAGCTTTTTATTAATTAATACTGTAATTTTGGAGAAACCTAAAGCATTCCTTTTGTGTTACATTTTGTTTTAAATAACTTGAGAAAATACCAAGGGGGAGTGGAGGTCTCCCATTAAGTCCTCGTTAAGCTTTTGGTGTAGCACATCAGTTTCTCCACAATGCAAGTTCTACAGAATCAGGTGTCGTAGCAAAAAGCAGCACATGATTTAGAACCCTCAAGCATCTGTCTGTGTTTCAGCGTGTCAGATAGCATTGTGGCCTGTGAGATGCCAAGAAATGATCTATGATATGAGAGGTGCTTTATGAGTATCTTACAAACTCTGTGGACAGAGACCTGCTAAAAGCACATCCAGTCAACTTCAAAAATATTTCATTGTCAAGTCTATCTTTATCTCATGAGCCACAGTGATCTACTACCAGTTTTTCTGTGAGAGAACAGAAGGGAGGTCAAGGTGCTGTGGTGCATAAGTGCAAGAGATACAGCCCTAACTACTGCTTTGTATGATGAACAAATTAATTACACTATTTTCAAGCTCATGTGTTAGGCCCGGTATATCAGTATTACTGCATCATTGAAATGCATAAAATTAGTGGGGAGGTCTGTGTTGTGACATATGAGGCTTCGTTCTTGATCCCCTGCTGAGGTAGGTAATGGGGTCTCCCTTAGTGTTTTTGCCATTTGGGATTGGACCATCTCTTCTCAATAATCATTCAGCAACATCCATGCTTGAGTAATTATTATGTCTTTCAATTAATTCATTATAGCACATGCAGTAGGAGGTGTGATTTGGAGCACTTGCACCTTGAATATATGCTCGAATTGTGTTTCTAGTGGGACACGTGTGAGTCCATGTCATAATTTTTTTTGTTGTTGAGCCATAAGGTTTTGGAAAGTACGATGCTGAATGGGGATCCATATACATAGAGCTGTCTAAAATTAGAGTATGGAGAGAGTAAAATGCTTTTCACTTTTTTTTAAGTGCATTGAAGGAGGTATTTGTAGACCTGCTCATAAATGGTTTCCGCCATTGTGACCGTCAGCTAAGGAACGACCTCCTGGTGATTGCCACATTAGTGGCTGAGAACGCTGCAGCACCTATGATTGTAAGTACTTGTAGTTATATTTTTAACACTAGCAACTTTTCCATTGCTATTGTATGCTCAATATTTTTCCCTGTTAAGGTTCTGATTGTTCTGCTCTGTGCCCAGTGCTTAGCTCTTAGGTCCACTAAGCTGGAAACCTTTTTTCTTTCTGCAGTTTCCTCTGCCTCAGGGAGATTTCAAATCTCTGTCAGTTAGCCTGGAGTACTAGCATCAACCTTATTTGGTACTTAGGAAGTAAAATTAAAGCTGTTCATTCCTGTACAGATTCTCAGATGTGCCATTCTGTTACAGTGAGTTTTGCACTAAATTTTATTTGGTGTCTGAAGATGTAAGAGTACAGGCTACAGACAGCTCAAATTCAACTGAAATACCTTTGCCTCATAAGAAAGGTCCTCCAAAAATGAGCACAGAAACCCTAAATAAGATGCTGAGAATTAACTAAATCCAGTTAATGAGGCAGATAAATTCCTTCTAAGACTAGGTTACCTAAATGTAGCCCTAAATGCGTTATCATGACTTGTCTAAGAAGTCGATGACTCGTTCTTCTGTTCTGGAATGTTTTCATTCCAGAGCTTTCATAAGGAATCTGCATAGAGGTTAACTTTTTATGGCTGTTGATGTTATTTTGCTTTCTTGTTTAACAGTTGAGATTTAGAACTTGAAACGAAGTTGTGGCATACAGACTGAATAGTTAAGCAATTAAATTCCTGTTTGAGTAGATCTGTTTGCTGTTCAGGAATGGATTATTGTCAGGGAATTCATATCTAAACTTCAGTAGAAGTTTCCCCACTGGCTGTGTTACCAAATAGGTTTGATAGTCTGTAGGGAAGACTACAGATTGTTCACACACTTTTCCCATTTTATCACTAACCATTATGGAATGTCTTTTATATTATTGCGGCAACGTCTGATGTCTAAAACATTCAAATTGTTTACCTGGCTGCAGAAACAGGGCAGGTTTTTTCCTACAAGAAAAATAGCTGTGACACAGTATTTTAATTCCTTGTACTACAAGCAAGAAAAACTGTTTCAATGTAAGGAAAAACTTCCAGAGCAGAGGAATGAACAAAACTGAGCCCAGCTTGTCTGGGATGCGTCTAAGAAGCTGCTGAAAAATTGCTAGAACTGCTTGATTCCGTGAGGATGTTCGTGCGGCATTCGGTGAGCTCTGCCCATGCTGTGAGCTGGTGGAAGGCCCTGTGGTTGGTATGCCAGAGTGCTGAGGCCATGTAATGCATTTTGTTGCTTAGGAAGAGCAATGTCCTGCTAACTACGTACATATGGCTTCTAACCACCTCAGAAACAAAGCGCTTTTGCCTCTAGTGTGCTGTGTGGACAACCCCTGTTGTCCATAGTGGTATTACATATAACTATCTCCCTAGATGTTTAGGAGCTATGAACTACTTATTTTCTGAAATGCATCGTAAGAACTTTTAAATATATAATATTTGTAAATGCAAGTTGCTCATGCATGCAGCTTTCATATGCTTACTTGTAATAGTCGGATATATGAAGTATACGTAACAGAAGGCATCAGATTGTATGTACAAACTTGTATGTGAGCAAATGCTTTTCTTAAAAAACCACAGCTCTAACAATACTGAGAATGCTGTTTTATTGCATGGTAGACTACAACAGTGAGTACATGTATTTGGGACTTCCCCATATGAGTTCAGATTTGTACTGAAAGAGACATGGGTTTAAATAATTGTACCTTAGCACTGTAGTTAATTAGCATTGTACAGAGTCCAAGCTGTTGATCTCTTCTTCGATAAAATTTTGTATTTTTCCATAGGATACTTTATATTTTGTGTTCTGAAGAAAAAAAAAAAAAAGTTAAACTAAAATTAAACGTTATATTTTACTGTAATTTATTTTAATCAATGTATTTATTTTGAATGCCTATTAGGAAAGTGGATTTACAGTGCTGTTAATAGTACTTGCAACATTTACTGAAGGTAAGAGACTTCATACTGCATAATTACAGTATTTTTACTTTTAATGGAAATTTTGTTGTAACATATCTACCGTTTCCTTGACAGTTAAAATTCCCAATCCCTTGTTAAAAGGTCTTAAACTTACTTTCTCTTATGAAGACTTTGAGCTGAAGAAGCTGTTGTTTAACATTATACGAATCTTTTCTAAAGACCCACATGCTCTACAGGTGAGTTCTAACATAGCAGGAGACACAGTAAGCTAAAAAAGAAAAAAGGGTCAAAAGATTCACATGAATTCTGTTTAGCTGTCAATCTGACATAGTCCAGCAAACTGAAACTAACTGTTCTCTAAATCAAGAATTCAGAACTATATGCTGTAAGTAGCTTCAAACCAAGTTTGCCATTTGAAAGCAGCAGCATACAGTTTCTGTTTTAGAACAGTTACAAACCTAGACCATGCTAAGAAAATGACCTGACAAGTGACTGCAAATAGTGAAATGCAGTTGAAGAATCTAACAAAGTTTTACAAACCACAGACTTTGAGAATGCTACAGAACATAAACAGAACTTGTCTGTACTTGTACTGTTCCTGACATCCATTCCCAATGAAAAATAATCTGCGTGTAGGATAGATGAGGCAGACTCATTGCTTTAGATTTTTCTTGTTTGCATCTGAAACCTGTAAGCTGTATCTCTTTGTCTTTTGAACCTGCAGCTTCTCAGTGAAAATGATGTGATGCCAGCTTTGCTTTATTATGTAAAACCACATAGAAAGCCTGGATTTCATGACTGGTCTGCTGCCCAGTATGAAGAATTGCAGCTTCATGCAATTGCTATTTTAGCTTCAGTGGCTCCCCCGTTAGTTGATAAATATTTGTCCTGCCAAGCGAATACTCTTCTCCTTGTGTTTCTAGAATGGTGTACGGGTCAAGGTCAGTAGATGCTTATGACTTTCATGTACAGTAACCTCAAAACACAACTCACCTAGACTTAATTGCTTTGTCTGGAAGGAAGAATGTAAAACTTGTGAAGTCGAAATGATTCTTTTTTACTTACGTTATATTTTAAGTTTTGGAGACTGCTTATTAACTTTGTAAAGTAAAAATAAAAAAGTGCTGTAATAATTTTGAACATTAATCAAAATCAAACCTTTCTTTCAAATATAGAAGAGCTCTGCACAGAATGGCTTCTTACTGTATTGGGTGATTTTAAACAAGAAGCCTTTCTAATCTGAAGATATTCGTTTGCTTGTTTTCGCTTTCTTGCACTGGCAAGCCTTTTATTTGTTTGTTTATTTATTTATTTATTTTGCTAACATTATTATTATTATGAACATACACTGTCTGCCAAAGAAAATACTCACAGTGATTGCTCCACAGATCCCTTCTTTTGTCGAGGTCACAGTTTCCACGGAACAGGTGGTCGTGGCAGCAAACTTGCGCAGATGCGCTACAGTCTGAGAGTGCTGACTTCTGTTGTGTCCCTTTATGATGAAGCTGTGAACCGGAATTTGTGTGACCAGGGAGCAATTAGCCAGCTGCTGGGTAAAGCACTGTTTCTGTTGCTGTACTTAAAGTTATAGATTTCCTTTGACACAGAGTATTTTCATGCTTTTTCTTACGCTGTGTTTTTAGTGTGTTACTTCGGTGAA
>VXAV01009789.1:105742-119130 GCA_013399715.1 Alectura lathami
TTCTCTTTCCTGTCAGTTAACTGTGAAATGATGCAAGCCGTTGTTAAGATCTTCCTAGCGTTTATCTGCATATTTGGATGTTGAGTTTTGTCAAGCTGGGGTAAGACACGGCAGAATCTCCATTCTAGTCAGTAACTGCTTTTGAGCTAGCTAGATGGTTTCTGTGTCAGCGTCACAGCTAGCGAGTATTTTAGGGAGAGGGGTTGCTTGTAAGAAGTTGCCCTTACTCGTAAGGAGAAACAAGGAGGAAAAAGCTTGAGCTGCTGTTTTCAAACTTCAGCAAAGGAAAGAGATTGTATTATGGTGGGCTCTGTTGCATGGGTGAGGACAGCTGAGGTGGCTGCATCCTTTAAACGCAGTTTAAAGGCAGTTCATGCTTGATGTGATGAGGACAGGATGAGCTTAATAGGAATCCAGGGGATGGTCTCAGAGTGCAGAACGATTTTTAATCAAATTATCTTTGCCACAAACTTTTGAAAGATACAGAGGGGCACATCTGTGAATGCAGGATGAAATGGGATGGAAAAACGATTTAGTTATGTACATATGTAAGGAAGACTGTTAATCAGCAATATTTTGAAGAAAGTTTCTGAAAAATGTATATGCAAGCATGAATACTCTGAAAAGTGTTAGCAGAGAGAATGCATTGTTTAATTTTATTTTAAAAGAAAATATTTTGGGGCCTTCAAGGTGGGATTATTCCTTTCTTTGGAGGGAGAGGATTTAACAAGAAGACATCTTCACAATTCTGTAGTCAATATTTCAGTAACTGTAGGTAAAAACAAGGAAGCAGTTGGTCCGTTTTGCAGGAGGAGTGTTTTAGGAAAATGAACCCATCACCAACATCAGATAAAGTTCTTTGGCTGCAATTGCTGAGAAGTATTGCAAATGCCAGAAATTGCTGGCATTTTTTTTTGTGCATGGAACGATCTTCTTTCCTTCTCTCTGCCAAACATCTTCTGTAGTGGGAGGTTAAAATGAAGCCAAGGTGGTTGGTGCGAACAGGTCAAGGTCAAGTAACCAGACACATGAGCCATGAGCACTCAAGGAGCGGCACTGCCTGTTTTTGTAGGTCATGGTAAGAAGATAGAGGTGTCAGTCAAGGATTTTTATTTGAAGACCTGCACTTATTCAATATAAAGAGTATTAATGAGCTGCATGTCTCTTTCAGTCTTGGAGTTTTCATGGAGCAGTGGTTGCAGGCAATTGCATCCAGAGAGAAAGGGGTTCTGTTCTTTCTTTCTCTCTTTATCTATTGTAATTACTAATGTGTAGCAAAAATCTGAGACCAAGAACTGTGGCTGATACTATGTACAAATCCAAATAACACTGCACAACAAAGTACTATGGTAATAAAGCCTTGGTTTTCTTTCCCTTTGTTCATAAGATCAGACATGAAGGCAGAAAAGCAGAGTACATAAGTGTACAAAAACCACTCCATCCTTTCCTTTGTATTGATGGGAACAATTTGTGAATTTATTATAAAGGATCATTTGAGTGGAGCTAGGAAGCCTCAGCATGCATCTCCACCAACTGAATAATATTTTCAAAAGACCTGTTCGTGGTTTGTCTCATTTTAAATGCTAAGATGGATGACAAGCAATGCATTCGTTTTGTTTCTCAGGTTGGATCCGGTCGCTTAGTAACTGTCGAAAGCACACCTTCCCAGTTAGTTGGAGGACCACTGGCTGCTGCAGACCTTGCTCTTACAAAGACATCTTTTGGTGAAGGAGACTTAAAAAACATCAAAAAGAGTTAAAACGTTGGACTCAGTCAAAAAAGATTAGGTACTTGTGGGATAAATAGTCTCCTGAGCAGTGCTTTTAGTATTTTAGTTAACAGTATGTGTGTTTTAGATACAAGAAAAATTTATCTGTACAGTTTTGATGGATGTCATAGAGCACCTTGTGAATGAAATTCTTTTTTTTTATATTTGTAACTAATGTAAACACAGGGATGCTATATAATAAAATATCCCATATACTACGAAGTCTAATAATTCTGTGTGCTGCTGTCAGGACATCTGCCATTTAGTTCTCCGTCTTCTGCTGACACTCCACACACTGCAGTTCAAGTATCTCTTTCTTTGAGCAGGGTGATGTATCTGCACTTAAACACGGGCAGTGTTTCATTTCCCTGGGTACAGGACCCACACGGTGTTTGTCCAAGTCCACTTTGCTCCCTGGACTGCTGCCTTTAGCACTGGAGCTCAGCTGAAGGCTCACTGAGAAGCGCCTGTGCCAACAGTTTCTCCAGGTGTGTTAGGGAGACAAGCTGAACTCCTCTGCTCCTCACAGACCTCTCACAGCTCTTTAACTGATCGTACAGTCCTAATTATTCCATGGCTTTTCCACCCTAGCATCTCTAGAGTACCAACACTCAGAAGGAGGAGACCTTTTTGCAGGAACTCCATTTCTAAGTCCTTTCCTAACTTGGGCAGTGCCAGAGCTTGCTATATTGCAATAGAACAAGATTTCCGGAAGATGTTACCTCATTTCAGAGTGAGTTTCTGTGCAGCCTTATGGCATAAACTGCTGTGACAGTGCAAGGGTTTCTGTGACATGCACACTTTCGCCTGCAGTCTGCCATTTTTGCCTGCAAGTGACCTTTTGAGAAAAGTACAATCTTTCATTTTGTTAAATACCCACTTACAGAGCAGGAATGCATTTGAGCTGACCATGGACTTCCTTTCCAACTGACCTTTTTCTTCCCAAGGAGGGCTTGATTGTGTGTGTGTAGAAGTGTTCATTAAAAACCTGTGCCTGTAACAAGACAGAGCAGTGCTGGCATTCAAACTGAAAGCAGAGATTTTTGTTTTAAAATTGCATACTTAAATTCTATAAGATCCCTAAGAAAATAACGAAATATGGCAAAGCAGCCATATGAAATGCTACTAAGCTTTAGAGAAATCTCTGATTTTTTAGGTTCCAGAGATCAGAAGCATTTTCTCAGATCTGTTACACATGTTGTAAAGTAATGGTCAGCTACTACTAAAGTTAGAAAAATTAAACTAAACTGTGTTTTAAATTTAGTTTTTATGTTAGTCTTTGCTAACTGATGATTTTTAAACGTAATCTGGTTTCATTGTGACCTTTTTTTTCCAAAGTCATCTACATGAAGTTTAAGAATGTTTTTATAAATGAAGCCTGTGTGTGTTCTCTGACTGCAAGAACAATAAGCTAAGCTCTACAGAAATTATCTGACCATAGTCCCATGTGTCAAGGGAGGTCTTGCTCAATTATTTAGGCTTCTCTGACACAACTCTAGACCAGTCATGCTGCTTTGCTGCTGTTCTGGGGAATGTGAAAACATTTCTTGACACAGGAGCCACAAAAAGTGTGCTCAATTTTCTGATTGATTTTTGAGCAGGAGAACAAAGGCTGTGACGTTTCACGTTTATATCCTTGCACACATGTGAATGTGCAGGTGACTCCTCACTGCTGACAGCAAGGCACTGGCCCATTTTTCCAAAAATAAGCCATACATGTAAGTCCTTCCAATTTCAAAGCAAAAGCTACAGCAGTACCATGTCGGGAAGGTGTGGTACGAAACATCTTTTAACTGGAAATCAGTTTACATTCATGCTGATATAAAAACTTCATGTCAGGCACAAAGTGAGCCCCACAGTGTTTCTCCCACAAGTGCATTGTGCTTTTTGATCAGGCACTCTGACGTTGCAGGCAAATAGCTTCAAATGCTGCTTAATAAAACTAAAATTAATAAAGTGATTAATAAAATTGTCTGTAGTTGTATACAAGGGGAATGTAGCTGGTTGTTATGACAGTTGAAGCACTTTGTTACAAATGCAATACAACATCAGATTTATAACTAGGTGTTACTGGGACAGATCAGAAAATGGCTCAAATTGCTGCTTGTCACCATGTGTCCATTTCTGAAGTTGCACATTTTGGGTCTGTCATCACTCCCTCTTTATTTGCTTGAAAGGAAATGTGTGTTTAAAACATTTTTGGCGTCAGGAACTTATGCTGATATTCATGGTTAAGTGAAATTTGTCACTACTTTTGTACCCTCTCCAGAATATCATGAGAGAGATTTTACAAGACTCAGTTCAGTATTGCTTTTACCTAGACAAACATTCACAAACCTATGAGAATTTTTGGATACTTTACACACTGTATTGCTGTTACTTAGAAGGTTTATGTGCTGTCACCATGCAGGTGTTCTTTCCTACAACAATGAAACCTAGCTGGGGTCTCAGAAAAGGCTAGAACACGACAGGGGCTGACCCAGCTGTGCTGCCCATGTAGAGAACAGCCAGCATCTCCGAGTCTTCCCAGTTCTTGGGCCACGCTGTGCTCACCAGCTGGTTAATCTCCCTGAACCAGCTTTGCCAGGCTGGGTGGTTTCTTGCATTGTGAGCTGTACTCAAGCCAGCCTCGCAGTCTTTCAAACCACTTCATTTCATTTGTGGGTCTCTCCCCAGCTGCCATGGCAGCGATGGGCTGTGTCCCATACTTACCTGTATGAATCTGTAAGTAAAGAGCAATCGTGTGCAAAGTGCTCTTCTTAATGTAGGGCAACGGTGGGTTTGCAAATAACATCTTAATAGGCAAGAAAATGACTGTTATACAAGCCTTGCTGCATAGAAAAATATTTTAATTAATCCATAGCCTAGACTAAGCAGTGACACGTTTAGACGGCACAGGACATTACAGTGGTCATAAACCTTCCCTTTAGCTTGATGTCATACGTTTTTGCGATTCTTAAAAGTCAAGTTGACTGTATGTGCAAGATAGTTTATAAATACCCACGTTGACATTTTCTGCATTGCTTAATGTATAAAAATATATCGGGTTTCCATCAAAACTAACTTTTAAAAAAGAGAATTATTGGAAAAGATGAGCATCTACAAAAATACAACACTGGTTCAGACTTTTAAGCTTACCTGAGAGAACAAAGGTGCTGACCCACAACACAAAAGCATTCACACATATGACGGGAAAAAGCAGCCTTGGTAGACTGCAAGAAGGGAAAGCAAAGGGGACAAGGTGGGAGCTGATGGACTTATCAGTTTAGCAACAGGTAAGTACTGTAGACAGAAAAAGGAAAAAGTTGAACCACACCAGTGGATTTGTCAAAGCATCTCCAGTACATGCTGTGCTTTTGTCCTCCTTCATTTTGACGTTGCCTTGCTGAGGTATCTTCATGTTCTCCCCTTCTGGCCTAAAACGGGTTGGTGAAAGCAGATCCTGTAAGATTATGAAAGAAAGGCAGTTATTTTCCAAGCAATATGGCTTGGAATGCTAGGATTCAATGATCTCCATGACTGGTTAGTAAGATTTAAGGCAGTCACCTACGTGGTCTCAGCTCAGACTCACCCCAGGCCAGGACGACCAGAATCTATTGCTTTGGTGACTCAGTGACCATGAGCTCATGTTCCATGCCAACAGTTTCAATGGGAAGAACAGGGTTCAAGCAGCCAGGGGTTTGTGCTTCCCTCTTCACAGAGGGATGATTCCCCACAGTTGAGACTGAAGCCCAAATACTAGGAAACTTTTAGTATCGTAACGTCACACAGTGATAGAGAGCATGCAGCATCCATTTACACAGCCCCACATGCATACCTGTCATTATTTACATGTTGTTAAATACAGAAATTTAGTACCCTAACTACTTTTGACTTGTGTATTGTGAAAGTGGCTACTGCTCAAAGATGCAAATACATCTGACATGCAGAGACAGAAAACTGGAAATGAATATATTGAACTGTCTAAACAACCAGGGACGAGGATGGAACAGTGGTCTGGCTTAACAGTAGTACACAACAAACGTCACATCCTGTAGTTACCTTCTAAAGTTCTTTGTGAGTATGCGGAAAAATATCTGGGAGATATTAATTGTCTTCTGCCCATTCCATGGGATCTGGAGACCACACAGTCTATGTACATATCCCAGAAGTTCTGGGCCAAATCATTGAAAAGTTCATTGTGCTTGGGTTTGGGGGATTCCTTCAGGAATGACATGAAGTCCCAGAGAGCAATGACCGTATCTGCTACCTTGAGTTTCTTCATTTCCACCAGCCCGTGGGATGACACCTCCCAGCACTGATGGTCAATCTGACCCAGGCTTGCAGGAGGCTCTTTCAGATAGTCTGCATCGGCATAAGCCACATGGAGCACCAGCATACAGCCCAGCTGGAGATACCACCTTCTTTTCCATGCAGATTCCATACTCCAAGAAGATACCTGAAAGCAAGTGTACAAAATCACAGTGATTCTGCCATCACGTAATTCATTCTCACGTAGCTTTAAAGGATACCCCAAGCAATTATTTGCACTTTTTGGTTCTGCTCAGCTGTTAGAGAAAATATTTATTGTCAAGCCCCACCCTCCTAACTCCTTTCTAAAACTTCACTTGCTGCTACACTTCAGCAGGCAGTACTGTTATCCCGACAGTTTATAAACATGCAGTAAAGCTTCTCAGCTTTGCTCTTCCTTGGGCTGTTAGCAACCGGGCTGCAGCGACGAAGTGCCTGTGTTGTCACTGCCTCTTCTCCAGGCACCAGCACCCAGAGGAAGCATACCAGCAATTCAGCTGCGAAGTAGGAAAACAGCAGCCAGGATGCCACCAACATGTTGGGCTGATGTAGTGCTTTAATCCCGCTGAGAACTAAAATGACAGGGGTGCGTGTGAAGCCCTCAGGCAGGAGCAGAGACCGCAACGAGCCCCAGAGACTTCCAACAAGCAACTCCCCGGCACGAAACAGAAGCGTTTCACGCGGGCAGCAACTACAGAGCCGCAGCGGGCGTCATACTCACAGTGTCCCTGCGGTGAGACGCACACCAGCCTGGAAACAAGGGCAGCCGGCCCCTTGGAGGAGCAGCGGAGCAAGGCCCGGGGGGGCTGCGAGCGCGGGGACGGCGCGGGGCGGGCGCGGCGGCGGCGGCGGCGGGGCGGCAGCAGCCCCCGGAGCGCCGTCAGGGGACCCCGCCTCTCCCCGGCGCTGTCCCCGCTGCTCGGCGGTGTCACCTCCGGGGGAGCCGGGCTGCAGGGGGCCACGATGCGACGGGGAGCAGATCTTGCTCCAGGTCAGCGAGAGGAGCGCCCGGCCCGGTTTATAAACTCAGGTTTCAGCCGCAGTCCCGCCCGCCCACCAGAACACACTCACATCAGCACGCATCAGCGTAACGTCTCAGATTAGCGGGGTGTTTTAAGGCACAACGTGCAGCCCGCACTCCAGTTCCCTTTCTGCAGAAACTCCCTGCCCTGAGGCTGATGTTACACTATTTTTTAAAGCCTCCTGTGACTGAGTTGCCAGCACCTCCAGAGGGGTTTCCAAGCCTCCAGCCACCGTCACCCACACCTGCCCCACACTCTGCAGCTCATGTCCCACGTCCAGCCAGGACGTCTGATCAGATGCTGAAGCATAAAAACTAAAGAGAAGCAGATCCTTGTTCTGGCTGCTGTGGGCTTCCCATGTGTCTGTGTGTTGTGTGTAACCCAGCCAGACCTAGAACACTATATTAAATAACTTCTATTTCCTGCTGGCAAAATGATGTTAAAACCACTGTTTTAATTGATGGGAGCATCAGGGAGCCAAGAGATTAAAATCTGTAAAAGCCTTTGAGGTCTTTGGTTGGAAAATGCTCTCTTAGTGTAAAGTCTGCTCCCAAGGGCAAATTCCTTCCTGTAATTCCTCAGTTCTGTTTCTCCCTGAGTCCTGGCACTCCTAGCTGGGTAGCCTGGGCAATGCCACTCAGCAAGATGGGGTTTGGGGCCCAGTTCTGCGTACCTAACCCAGAGCTGAGCTTAATTCAGCACAGGTTGCCCAGAACTGAGTTCTGTGAGGAGGAGGATTATTACAGCCATCTTGTTTTACATGATTGATGCTTGGATTTCTATACACAGATTTTTCTGTCAAACTTTTTAGCACTTATATTCCAATCCTCTCTTAGATCACCAAGGAAAATGAATTCGGGCATATTGTGAAATGCAGAGTAAGTTTTAGAGACTGCCTTATACGTTGCATGTGTGCTTTCCAAACTCTGCAATGAGACATTCTCTTTAAGGAAGGTCATCATCCTTTCACCTTCAAAGGCACTGGAGTCTGTTCAAATTTGTCAGAGCAAACCCATCAGCAGCGAGCTGCCTTTCTTTCTGTCATAAATAGCTACAGCTGGGGGAAAGCCACAGCCTCAGCTATGAAAACAGAATACGCTGCTGCTCCTGGCTCAGCAATGTGCCCTGTGCCCATCTTTGCCTTGAGGGGTCGGGTCTGCAACACTGGAGTCCCCAGCAGTGGTGCCCCAGTGCAGCACATCACTGCACATGAGGGGAACGGTTCAGAGCCTGAGAACTGCTGCACGCAGGAACACCCCCAGCCCTCTTCATACTGCACGTCACAGAAGGAAGGTGTTTTCTTCCTCCTCCTCCTCCCTCTGAGGGCTTACGATGGCTCTCAACAAGAGAAGGCAGCTGGAAGATCTTGTGGCCTAAGGCCAGCAGTTCCACGGGCTTTCTGTGTGCTCTGGGGTGAGTTTCTGGAGTCACTTCACTTCATATTTGGGTCTACGTGCCTGCTTGCTCTATAAAGCCATTCCAGTGTTCACAGCAAGTGTCAGGGATCTGAGGCGCTGGCAGGACTCAGGCAGCCCCACAGCTTTGCTCCTTCTCTTCACCAGCTCCCTGCATACAGCTAGACGTTGGTAAATCCCTGCCTGAAGGAACACAGTCTGCTCTGCACCAGGAGAGGGCTCATGCAGCTAAATTGCAATCCCATTCCTTTTCTGAATTCAAGTGTTGCCCAGCAGCTCAAGAATGCAATTGAAACTTTTTTTTTTTTCCTATGCAGTACACTACAATATATGAAAAATACTGTAAACAGAATTGTGATGCCTGACGCACTCAGGCATGTAAAACTGGTAACTGTCCTCGTTCCATAAGGTCCTGCCTCTAAAGGAAGGTATAGCTGATGAGAACACAGACAAATATGCAGTAAAATTGGGTCTATTATGGTTTCATACCACACTTTGGTGAAACAGAACAGGACAGGAACAGCCTGTTCCTGTAAGTGGAAATGTAGTGACTTCTGCCGTGAAAACAATGTGTACAGGACTTAAAGGCAGGTACAGGTCTGCTCTGAATCGGCAACATTCCGAAGAGCACCAATTACATGTACCAAGCAATCGCTGTTATTACAGCTTCTACTTCAGCACAAGTAAGGTCTCGGAATGTCGACCTGTGAGCATCTTCATAAAATCTAACATACCCGCAAGATACGAAAGTCTTGGATGTTACGTGAAAGCCCTTACAACAGGAAACACATGCTTAGGAAAGCAGACTTATTTTATTTTATTTTATTTTATTTTATTTTATTTTATTTTATTTTTTCAGTTGGTGACTAAATATGAACCAATTTTTGAGAAAATTGGTGTTGCATTGTCCACTCTGCAGGGAGTCAGTGAGAATGCAGATGATGCAGTGTACACTGAGTGTAAACCCACCGACACCAGCACAGCGCTCCACACAGTAACTTTTGGGAGACAGGAAAAGTCAAAGGTAACTCTTTCCATGACTTTAAGCTAATTAATAACCAATCTTTGCCAAAATAAAATATTTCCTTCAAAATTCTTCCAAAATCGATAGTTTTCTATAGCACAATTCTTGAACCCTGGTACTTCAGATCAGTTCTGTTATTCCTGCAGCTGAAGTATCTCCATCTAGTGGCACTTCGTTGTATTAGAGAGGCTATCCTCAGCAGTGGTTAAATCTCTTCCTTTAAAAAAAAAAAAAATAATTAAATGTAACTGTAAAGGTAACACAACAACTCTTTGGAGCATCTGGACTTTGGATATGCTGGTGTTGTTATCTCGTTCAACCTTTATGTCAGCTTTGTGGCACTGTAAGGAAGCATTTCCTGCACACTCATAAAGGTAAGGAAAGAAAATTGACCTGTATTTTTCCATCACTTCACCTCTAAAATACAGCTGTGCTGCCACAATGTTTCCAGTTAATTTTTAAATATTTCCACTTATGTTACTTCTTCTCTGGACTATGAAATCCTGCACATATAATACAAATGTCAAAAACTGCTGATGGAACCTTCAAAATCCTTGTGGAAAGAGATTTTCTGGTTTCTTCTTGTTAACGCTGATGACACAGCGCACTGCTCAGTGATTTATATCGGGACAGAAAGGAAACAGAGGGGTACAACCGTGACGTAGTGGCACCTTTGTGATTTTCAAGCTATGATACAGCAGGATTTGAATTACACAGCAAGAACTGAAAGAGCAGGAGCCAAAGCTTTATTTAGCATGGAACTCAGAATATGTATCGACCACGTTTAAATCAGTCTGGAGAGATGTAAAACCCTGGCAGCCTTCTGTATGGCTGTGTTATAGCCGTCTGTGACTGCACACCTGCACACTCTCACATAAATGAGATGCACTGAAGATGAAGAATTGAGTCACCCTCCACATCGCTGATCAGTAGCATCTGAAGCACCCTGTGCGTGCTCATGTGCTTACTGCTATGAAAGGTTCCAGAAAATGCACAGCGGCACATTTCAAGGGAAATGTTACTTAGCTTCCTGCTGGCAGGAACTTGTTGATACGAGCTCACTTCAGTGTGGAAATAGAGTTGTTGTCAGTGGATTTAATACCTGCAACTCATAACTCACGTAGGAGACCAGTTTTTCTTAATTTCTCTCTTCTCAGGTTGAGCCCTGAGTTGATTGCAAGTGGTTGAATTAACACTGCTTAGCGGCCCCGCCTTGTCCACGCAGTAACCTGTTGTTGGGTCTGACCTCCTGCCGTGACAAGCCACAGACCCTGCTGCCGTAAGGATTCAGTACCGACAAATTCAGGGTATGCATCTCAAAAGAAGAACAAAGCATGAGAAAGGAGGGTACTTTGATATACTTGTGCTGGTATCCAAGGGGAGCACGGGACTATGGTCAGGATCAGACGATCCTTGAAGAATTTTTTACTGATAGCCTTCTTGCCACCTACAACCGCTCCATGCTTCCTTCATCTCACATAGAATCCTCCTGCTAATCTCTTTTTTTCCTTTAATTCATTTCTAGATAAACGCTAACATCGTGTGCTTTACTTTAGCACAATCTAACTTTCACATATGTAAGGCCTTCTGACCCTTGCCTGCTGTTCAGATCAGACAGAGAAGTCCCTCCCACACTAAGAACCTTAAACCCAGACAAAATGTTCTACTGTCTTACTATTTATTTACATAGCAGCACTGCACAGAATGGCCCTCCTGAATCACAGGGCCTAGCTCCCTGCCACTGCAGAAAGCTGTGTTGTACAATTGCTTCATCGATTTATCGAGCACCATATCAAAAACAGGTGTATTTCTGTTCCCACTAATTCCAAGTATTAGAATCCATTCTGCTCCAGAATTTGATTGATGTAATGACTAGAAACATTCTTCTAATTTTCTGACTACATTTATTAATGAATAGTTTACATCTATCTGTTTTGTATCAACATTGTCCTGAAAATTAAAAGGTTTTCATCCTTCATGTTTACTTTTCTGATGTATTTATAGAGAGCACTCCTGTCTCCTCTGGTTTTGTTGTATTGAAGTAAACAATTTGAGCCAACTGTTCCTGCGAAATGCTCCCGGTCTCTCTGGTGACCCACCTAAGCTCTCCTTGCCTCTTCTTCAGCTCCACCTGAACTCAGCTACACAACAATTAGAAACATCCACGAGATTTCACCAGGCCTTAAACAACAACGTGGACACTTCCCTCCTTTAAATGAAACACATCTCCTGAGACAGACTCTGGACATACGATGATTCCTAAGCATAAATCATCACCAGATTTCAACCGTATGCTCTTACCAAACTTATCAGGACTACCAGAAAAAATATCAAATATCCTAAAATCAGACCCTAAGGACTGACATCTTCCTTTTCAGCCTTCCTTGCGGCTATCTCGCTTCACAATTTCTCTCCTAACCCTTGTATGCACATTCCTTCACAGGTGATAACATACCAAAAGATTTACTGAAATATTTTTTTCTGATGCCATATCTCTTTGGCAAATCTGAACTTCCCAAAACCCTGGCATGCAGTTTGGACCAGGTTTCTATGGGTCTGTGGCTGGGCAGATCATTTGCCTTCTTTTTGAAGACAAGCTATCGCAGCCCAGCTCACCTGACTTCAGAGACCTAGCACAGAGAGAGACGGGGCCCTACAGGTCCTCTGCCTCTCTCTGCTCTGTACAGAGGCAGGCTAAGCCAACAGGCCTCTCACCAGGACCTCTCAGATCAATGCCTCGGGAAGGAGAGCAGGCCCATGTTTGCTGTTTTGTAGTGATCTTGTAACATTCTCAACAGATCTGTTGAAGAAACTTGCTACTAGGTTTTGTGTTTCAGAATTTCAGGTGTCATATCCATCAAAGCATGATGGGGGTTTTGCATTTGTTGCTGCCACAGTAATTTCTGTTCTGTCACTCACATTCACAAGCTCGGGACGGGCATGCCTTGAATTCGGGGGATTTAACTGAGGCTTACTGGGAGACAGTCACATCTTTTCCTGCTCTCATTTGTATCTCTGGAAAATCTTCTGCTCTTAAAATTCTGAGACAGTATGATGCAAGTACATCCACTTGGTAGAAATTTGAAGTAATTTTAGCTGAAATAGAACACATACTGACTGGTAAAAATAACAAGGAATGGCAGAAGAAGCAGGTCAGCAATAATTAACTGAGTAAAAAGCTTTTGAATGTATTTGTACATGTTGTACACATAGGTGGAAGGAAAGGGAACATAAAGGCAATTAAGGCCTTCTAAAAATACTACTGAAATCCCATTGAATATGACTTTGACTATCCCATTGAATAATAACCATCCTTTACCCCAGCTAAGGATCATAGGTGATCGTTAGGGACAAAGGATCGGAGCAGAGCTGGCAGCGCTTTAAGAACATCTTTCTGAGAGCACAAGAACTCTCCATCCCCCAGAATAAAAAATCAGGCAGGGGAGGCAGGAAAGCAGCATGGCTGAGCAAGGACCTGCTGGTCAAGTTGAGGGAAAAGAAGGCAAAGTATAGGCAGTGGAAGCAGGGATGGGTGGCCTGGGAGGATTACAGAGGTGCTGTCAGGATACGTAGGGATGGGATCAGGAAGGCCAAGGCGCAGGTAGAATTAAGCTGGGCGAGGGATGAACAGCAAGAAGGGTTTCTTTAGCTCCATAGGGCAGAAGAGGCAGGTGAAGGAGAGTGTTCCCCCTCTAACGAACGGAAAGAGAGAACTGGCCTCCTCTGATGTGGAGAAGGCTGAGGTACATAATGAGTCCTCTGCCTCGGTCTTCACTGCCGGTCAGGCTGCCCAGGTCTCTCGTGTCCCTGGAAATCCAAGTGGGGACTGGGGGAGCAAAATCCTTCCCTGTGTAAGAGCGGAGCAAGTC
>VXAV01009789.1:134938-152589 GCA_013399715.1 Alectura lathami
CAGGCTGGGCTTCGAGGGCTGCGGACGGTGCCAGCGCGCGGCCCGAGCGCGGCCGCTGCCGCAGCAGGGAGCGGGCGCTTTCCGCTCGGTCCCAGCCCCGCGCCATCTGCTTTCCTCGTCGGCTGGCGAGTCTTCCTTGAAACTCCTCGTGTGTTAGCTGGGAGCGTTCCGTCTGGTCCTCTGCGACTGGGTTTCATTTTTAACGGGGTTTTTGTAGGACTTGGAAGCGAGTGACGGGTTTTTAGAAGAAAGGAGCTGCTGGAAACAGGGCAGTCGCTGGTCTCCTTGTGGTCAGCTAGCCAAAACTCGTGATGCTTCTTTTTGTGAGCTGGTAATGCTGTGGTGGGTAGCTCTAGGATGCGCTGATCTGTGACTTGTGCTCAGAGGGACCTCAGCGGGGCTGTGCACAGCAGCAGTGGGTCCCAGACCGCGGTCGCCTCAGGGCTGCGTTGGGGATCAGAGCTGGCCGTGTCAGCGCTGAACGGCATCTCCAGCAACTCGTATTGCTTTTTTCCCCTTCTTTTTTGTTTAATTCTATTGGCTCGTGGGTTAATTTACCAGGTTTTGCCCAACTCCAGCCAGCAGCTCTTGTTTCAGCAATGTGGATCTTTAGAACAGGAGCTGTGGTAAGGTCTCAGGAGGGCACGGAGGTGTTCCTGACCTGGGTGTTGTAGAATATTCTGTGGCTGCTCTGTGTATGTATATTACAACAGCTGGTGACCACAGGTTTTCACCATGTAATGGGAGGGGCTCCTGGGCTGGGCACAGAGCCCTTCCAGCAGCTATGTTTGCCAGTACTCATTTTCTGCTTAATTATGGTTGTTAGCGAGCACTGGCTGATATTTTTGGGGGTGTGAACCTCTGTAGGGAGATCTGTATGTTTGTCTTAGCTTAGGTTGCAGCTAAATGCACAGAAAGCTTGAAAAGGGCTCAGAAATGTCAGTGAGTAAAGGCAGCTGCTCCCACTTCTTCATTAATATATATATTTTCCAGCCATGAACTCAAAAAACAAACAAACAAAAAAAAGCAAAACACAACTGCTCCTTCTGCTCCAGTGCAATTGAACGTGGTGACACTGACCTCAGCTGCCCTGCCTGGACAGTTTGCCCAGTTGCAGCATTCAGCCACAGCAGCTGTTGTTCAACCTGGCACCTGGAATCCATTGGGATACCTGATTTTGCTGTGTCCTTGTTTTGGTGTGTCATGTGCAACAGCATTCATACCGGAGGGCTCTGGACTTGGATGTTCGCTTTGGTTAGAGGAGTAAATGCTGTAAAGCCTCTCTTGCCAGGATGGTTTGACAGACATTTTTATTTGATGCTGCACCCCAGGAATCCATGTGGTGTGTGAATGTTATATTTCAGGTTTTGATATAGGTGATTTAAAGTAAACTCTACGTCCTTGTGCATGCTGGCACAGCAAGCTCACCTCTAGGCTCCTGAAGTTGTGCAGTGACATGGGTGTGGGTCTGACACCCTGTCTGTCCAGTGTGGAAGTGGTTCGCCTGTTGGGAGCTGCAGAGCTGGTTTTGGGGCTTGGGTGCGGTTCCCAGGTGTGGATGTAAAGGTAATGCACACAGGGGTCTGTTCTCTTCCTCTGGAAATGCTGGACAGGCACTGAAAAGCCATCACCAGCACTTCCTGCCTTTCTCCCTTTTCCTCTGAACCCTTGTGTAGAAGCCGGGACGGAACAAAGAACCACAAGTGTATAAACAATTCAGAGCCTGCTTTGTTCTTTGACATGAGAAATGATTCTGCTTCATCCTCCCTGCTGTGAAAGTGCAGCCTGGAACCTAGCATCTGAAATTATCATTCTAGATGGCTATACAGATTTTTTTATTTTTTTATTTTTTTTTACTAGAAATGTAAATTCAGAATGTGAACATCCATGGATGCTCGAAGATGCAGAGAAAAGTAGTTTTCTTCCACCCTTCTATCTGTTTCACAAAGGCAGAAATGGGTAGACAAGAAGGAGTGTACTCTGGGGAAAAATCTTGGCAGACAGAAGAAAAAATAGTAGCTTGTTTTTTTTTTCTTTAAACTAAAGAGGAAATTCTAGGAAGGTGATGGACATAATGCTGACTGTCGCTTTGTTCTGTTTCCTAGATCCAGTAACACCTTTTTCCTACTTCTGAAAGTTGCTAAGGTTTCTCTTGGTTTGAAGACACCACTGGTGAGTACACTGGTTCTGTCTCTAAGATAGATAACAACTGTCTTGTTACAGTCTTAGTCAGGGATTTGTAACTGCTGGCTTGGTAACTAGTTATAGCTTCAGTATCTGCAGATGAGACAAGTTTCCCCTGTTAAGGGGACTCATGCGTAAGGTACCTACAAATTCACTTTTCCTTGATACCCTCTGATTGGAAAATGAGCTATTCTCTGCATCTTTTCCTTCCTACCCCAGGAGATGCGCTTGGGATTCTTTCATACAAAACAAAACAAAAACCAAACCAACCAAACAAAATGCTTGGTGCATGTACCAGGGATGGTTGGCAGAAACAAGGTGCATAGGGTGGTCTAAATGTGCCTTTAGATCATCCTATAGCTGAAAGGCAGGAGTAGTGCGGAAGAATTGTTAATGGCTTTCGGAAGAAAATCATAGACGGGAAATTAGTCAGCAGCGCTTCTCCACCAGCGTGCAGCTCTGAATTCGGCCCGTCTAATTTGTGGGTTGCTGCCCATGGATGCGGTCCTGTTCAGTCTGCTGCTGCTGGTTTTGAGCAGTTCCCTGTTAGTCTCATGGCAGCGTGGCAGGACTGAGCACACACATCTTGGGTACCGCGGCGAGCTGCCAGCCAAGGAGAGGCGATCTTCTGAAATTGTCTGGCTGGGTGGTCGACCTCCTAGCAGCCCCTGTAAAAGCCCATGCAGCAACATGTGCAGGAAGGTGGTGTAGAATGAGGTGTTAAAGCGCTTCTTCTTTGGTGTTGAAGACAGTATATTTAGCACTCTGTCAGCTGAGTGATCATGAGATGGGCAGTGAAATACGCTGTGAAATACCCTCTGCCTTTCTTTGGAGCCTGAACTCCAAAGAAAAAAGGGCTGTAACCACTGAAGTGTACGAGGCAAGGAAGGTGCCAGAGAGTTACTGCCTGCCAGGTTGATTTAGCTGTCACAAGTGAACTGTGATCAGTTCTATATCGATAAGCTTGCACCTACCAATTTATTTTATAATTGATTTTTTTTCTTTTTAATTGCAGGAAACATCTCTTGTGGGCAGGCATGGGCTGCCGGGATGTTCACGCAGCAACAGTGCTGGCCTTCCTCAGCGGGACAGCTTCAGTGGCTGGACTCCTTGCAGCAGTTCTGCTTCCAAACTGGAGGCAGATGAGGCTGTACACGTTCAACAAGAACGAGAGAAACGTGACCGTCTACACTGGACTCTGGATCAAGTGCGCTCGCTTTGACGGGAGCAGAGACTGCGTGATCTATGACCCGCAGTGGTACACGGCTGTGGATCAGCTGGATTTGCGGGTCCTCCAGTTCGCCCTCCCGCTGAGCATGTTTACAGCCGTCTCAGCTCTGTTTCTCTGCTTGATTGGCATGTGTAACACAGCCTTTGTATCCAGCGTGCCAAACCTCCAGCTGGCTAAGTGCCTGGTGAACAGTGCGGGCTGCCACCTCGTGGCCGGCCTCTTGTTCCTCCTGGCGTGTGCCATTTGTCTCACTCCGTCCGTCTGGGTCATTTTCTACAACAGTTACCTGAACAGGAAGTACGAGCCTGTCTTTAGCTTTGACATCTCTGTATTTATCGCCATCGCCAGCGCTGGCGGTCTGTTCTTCACTTCCGTGCTGCTGTTTTTGTGGTATTGTGCATGTAAAAGCCTGCCCTCTCCTTTCTGGCAGCCCCTCTATTCGCATGCCCCCAGCATGCACAGCTACGCCTCGCAGCCCTATTCTGCACGCTCTCGCCTCTCTGCCATAGAAATCGACATTCCTGTTGTGACACACACCTCCTAGAGGGATGAAGCCCTGTAAGTCAACTTCCTGAGCTCACTCAAACCGTGGAAATTGCAGGCTTGATTCTCTCTACTGCCTTGCATGGGCTGTAATCATTTGTAAGGTCAATTTCCCCAGGGTGCGGAGCAGTGCAGACCTGAGATCAGTAACTGCTGTTCTCGTGTTCCTTCCCGAACGCCCTTTGTAGTTGGTTTTGAATTTTCCTTTTGTGTCTTTTCTTTTACCACTGAGATCACTACAGACAAAATTGCTGCTAATGCTGGGGCAGTACGCTAACAGCAGTATCTGCTCATGCAAGTTGTCTTGCATATCAGCTCATCCTGCTGCTTGTTGAGATCAAAGCAGCCCTGAACCTCTTTGCTGCGCTGATGAACTGTTTTGAGATTCCGATCCCGTTAGGAGAGCTGTGTGGAGGGACCTTTGCACCCGTGCATTATCCGGGTGCAGACAGTGGAGATGGGTGTGGGGGTCTCACTGAGTTTCTTGTCACAGATGAGAAAACCTAATGTAGTGAGAAGTGTTCTACCATCTTGTGGAAGGCGATTAAGAAGCGGGTTACAGAGCTTTCATCTGGACACTTGTATTTTAAGATGTGATGACTAAAAAGGGGATTTGTCTGACTCATTCAGTTCTGTAGCACCACTCTTTGTTTTCCAGTGCACACACAGCCACCTGTGGATGAACTTCTGCAGTAGAGATTAGTGTCAAATTACCTTTTATTTTCAAAGTAGCCGTTGAAAGAAATAAGTGATTTAGCTAATAATGTTCTTCTGGACTGTCACCACATTTTGTGAATCACTGGAGGCTGGAAACTTTGTGAATTTTCTTTCTAGTCTTTTTTAATAAGTTAGTAGATTCGCTAGATCTATTTTGAGATTGAAGCAAAGACCACTTGCATTCAAATACTCTTAGATTTTTTTTAAAGACCATCTTCAAGATCTGAAAGATGGATTTACAAATCAAACAAGCTTACAGTATTACTTGGTTCTGGAGAGAAATGTCAGTCACGGCAAAATGGATTAGGAAGACCATGAGGAACTCTGAAGGCTATGGACGATTGTTCTGGAACACTACACAAGCTGTAACAATGTCTCTGGCAAGGGGATTATGACCCTGTGAAGAGATTTTAAAATCTAGACCTTTTTTTTTTTTTTTTCCAATGTATATACAAATAACAATGAGCTTGTGTATTTTTCACCATTGATGTTTACAGAAGGTTTTATAGTCTGCAGATGTTGGACTTTTATGCTGTAGCTTATTTAATTACTGGTAAGACTTCACCTTTTCAGCCTTGTTTTTCAACACCTCTCACAATGAGCTGTTTAAAATCCAGTTGTTTCCCCTGCTGCCACCTCACAACCGGAGAAGGAAGTTTCCCATTCCTATTTTCTGTGAGATGAAGTTTTAAACTACTTGTGAGCTCACAAGCCTGAGGAAGGGTTATAAATTCCCAGCCTGGGATGTCTCTAAATTACTTTTACCTCCTCAGTCAACCCTAGGGATTAAAGCTTCTCGATACGGGCTTTGAAATTGCCTGGAAGTTTGACTGCTATATAACAAGGGCAGATACTTGACTGCTCAGATTTTGGTGAATTGAGATTTGGGGTTTAAAATGTCATTCCACTACAGAAAGTTATTTTGATTGGTAGCGTTCTGGAGCTTGTTTGTATTTCATTAATTCCAGAACAAATTTGCTAAAGTCAGTTCTGTAAACTCGGAACTCATTTCTTTCTCCATTAGAAATACGAACAAATGCTCTCCTGGGCCAATTTGTTGTTACAACCTGTGCAATAGCAACGTACTGAGAGGAGTCACTTTGGCCCAGCTGGAAGGGCCCAGGCTCCAGCGGAGCAGATGAGGAAGCTGATCTCTGCTGTTAGTTCCCAGCAGTGTCAGCAGAGTGACAAGCCCTTCCAGAAGGTGACACAGAGTGCTTGGTGAAATGGCAGCCTGAGGAATCAGTGCTGCAGATGACAGAGAATCCTTAAGGAGACAGGCCCCTGAAGGTGCATGAATTTAATGGCCTTCAAGTTTCCAAGGTATGATGTTAGATGACCTTTTTTTAATAAATAATTAAATAATCACATCATGACTTGTATGGGATCAGAACATGTATAATCCATGCAAGCCCACTCTTCAGCATGGAACTTCCCTTGCAGTTACTCTGGCTGCCTAACCACAGGCACTGTTGCTGCTGCAGGGACCGCTGGTTTGTGATTTCACGTCGCCTCGCTTCCCCAACCCTCCAGTGTCTTTTCCTCTCTGTGCCTTGCTTAAGTCATGAGTTGGCCAGTAAATGTTGTTGTCAGCATCTGGAATGCCTTTTGAGCCTGAATTTACAAACCAGTTTGACCATTTTGGAGGGATGATCTCCAGTCCATCTCTCAGTGACTTTAAAAGGACCTGAATCCTCAACATCTCCGGAGCCTGGCAGACTGATGCTTTCCTTGGACAGTACATGCAGCCAGTGTTTGGTTCTGTGTAGTTTAAATAGTGGACGCCTGTGACAACACTTTTGCATTCCGACTTTGATTTTTATGCAGTACACTTCCAGTTAGTATTTGCTGCTGCCTAAGCTGATGACTTGTCGCTTTGAAAACTGTGTCTTCTCAAACGTCTGAGATGGACCTGATCTGTGAAAAGTGGGGGTCCCGAGCCAATGGATTCCAGTGCGGGCTTTACTTGAGGTAATCTTCATCCAAAAGAGTGTTGCTTTATGTTGTAGCAGAACAGCACAGCTGAGTCTCTTTCAATAGTGCTGTTAACGTGAGTCGCTACCGGACATGAAGTGAAGTTGGCTGAAGTGCCGTGCTCTATTTCTCCTTGCCCACAGAAGGGGTGGCCAACGTGTGACGCTTGAGCCGAGCGCCGCTCCGGTGGTTCTCTTGCGAAGGTAACCGCCGTGCCAGCAGCAGGGCTGGGGAGTGACAGGCCTCCCTGGGCGCGGGGAGAAAAAGAACATGTCTCCTGCATGTACCTGTACCAGGGAACAGGTGCCGTGGAGCTATTGGCACCCCTGCCTCTGATCAGCTGCTCCTTCCTGGGCACTTTGCTGTGTGCAGGGCAGGCACTCTGGGTCTTAAACATGGGAGGATTTTATTTTGTAGGTCATGCAGTCAAAGGCTGGGTGCTCAGATTATGGGAATCTGTATTTTTTTTTTCTGAGTAATTCCTGTCTAACTTTTTATGTTGTGTTACATATAGTGTGGATTCTTTTTATGTGATACAGAGGATATGTATTTTTAATAAAACATTCTCATACAGATACAGTTTATTTCAGTTAATTTTGTGGAAAACAGTAACTTAGAATATGCAAGACTTCACCTGCTTTGGCATTGATCACCAGACTCATCAGATTGTTTCAGGTAACAGGCAACTCCCTAACTTTATAGTCCTGCTGCTTTAAAAAAAAAAAAAAAAAAAAAAAATCTGCCACTTTCTGAAAGCCTGACTTGTTTAATGCCTCCCTTTAATTTTGTTGTAAGCTAGTCCTAAAAAGCTCTAGAATTCCCTTTTAACGAGGAAAAGAGTGATTTCCCTTAATCTGGATGATTCCCTTACTCTGCCTGTGGCCAGGATCCGATTCAGTCCCACAGCAGAGCCAAAGTAACTGACACGAGGAGAAGCAGGGTCCTCACCTTTGCCTCTCAGCCAACACTCGTCTTCTCTCTCGTGTCACTTCTGCTGCTTGCTCAGTCATCACTCACCCAGTACAACTTGCTAACCCAGCTGGAAATGTCTTCTGTGTAGAATTAATTCTCTCCTAGATCGGTAAGGTTCCCTTTGTGTGACGCACAAGAAAGGCAGTGGTGGCATTAGCCTTCCTCCTTCCCTCTTGTGCTGCCAGCTGAAGGACGTGCTGCTGCCTTACAGGTGAGAGCTGGCTGGGCATCCCAGGGGCTTGGGACGGTGCAGACCTGCGGTGATGGCTAGTGAGGTGCCGCTTCCATCGCGTGCTGCTTCTGCCAGCTGCAGCTCAGCAGGCTGTGGGGGTGCAGCACCAAGCCCCTGCCCATTGTCACAGGGCAAAATACAGACAGTGTTAGAAATGCTGATGCTGTACTGCAAGTTCACAGAGCGGTCTGGATGATTTATGAAGAATGTTACGAGACTTGCTGATAATTCCTCTGCAGACTTCTAGTATTCAGAACTGGCACTCTGCTAAGTTTTATTGTTTGGGGAAGTGTTGTTTATATGAGAACAATTCTCATGGAATATGCACAGCATAAAGCAGTTGCCAGAGCCACGCCTTGCTGGAGGGGTGGAAAAATGATTGGATATTCTCTGCTGCTCTGGTTTCATTTCCCCCTTTGCTGCCCTGCTCATACAGGCCTCCTGCCTCCTGAGAGCCGATGTACAGATGGGGACTAGTTGGGTGTTGGCAGAAATACAGTGATGTGGAGAACTCTGTTTCTGCCAAAACATGGGAGTGCCCCATTTTTTTGTATTAACATTCCTAAAAAGCTAACCCATGTGTCTGTGCTCATGAAAACAAAGCTCTCAGGGCAGATTTTCTCATGTTTTATGTGACAGGAACTGAGTTTGCCTGCATGGTTCAGCAGCTATGTAATTTATCTTTCTCCTGAGCAGGCAGGTAACACAGCCTAGAAGCAGCACAGGATGTGTGTGTGTGTTGTGTGTTCCACTGCTGCACCAACACTCATCAAACTGGGCACACAGAGTCCTCATCCAAGGGCGAGTGTGTGGTTTCTGATCTCAACTTTTTATCTGTGTTCTGGTCAATTTGCTCATCCAGGTATCAGGTTGTTAGGGGCGGGGCTTTGTCCTTTGGGTGTGGCAGCCTGAAGGAGCTGTAAAGGCTGAGCACAGCAGTAGAAATTGCAATGACAGGGAGTGTGTGAGTGGTTAAGGCTGTTTTGAGGAGTGAGATTAGGAAGCTGGGCTGCAAGGGCAGGGTTGCTGTCCTAGCTTCTGCTCTAGTATAGAGAAAACCAAGTAATTAAAGCTCTAGGTATTCCCTGAAAAAATCACAGCCTTGGTAAGGAGTTGTTTTTCAGGTGCCCACGCTACCTTAGCGAATAAGCTTTGCTCAACATCAGACTCCCTGGACATAAGCAAACTCTGAACACACAACACGTGAGTACAAGCAGTACACGTCCATAGCAGCCATGGGTCTCGACCAAAGTGCTGAACGCCGCATCCTAGCCAGGTGCCAGAAGCCACTGCTACCAGTGGGGTGGTGGCATTTTAGCACCCAAGCCTGGTGCTCCCCTGTCTCTCTGTAGCCTCAGCACCTGGTGTTACAGCTCTTCCGCCAGCAGAGGGGCTGTAGCCATTGACGCTATGCTAGCTTTCTTCCCAAAGCCACAATATATTCATAAACAAATATGCAAGATCATTTGCAAATTCGCACTGGAGTTTACATAAGTATTAGCAGTTCTGTCAAAAATAAATGAAATATTTCCTAAACCAGGCCCTGGATGTATCTTAAGTTACTGCAGACGCTTTTTGGCCTAATATTCAGAGGGCTTCAGCAGGCAATTTCTTGATGGGCTGTAAGCAGATGTAAATACAGTCTGCTACCAGAAGATGAAATCCATCTTCTTGTTCTTTTTGCTATTTCTTTCCTCCTCTGCTTACTTGGTTTTCAGGCTCCCAGACAGCTAATTTGGTTTCCATGAGCTCCACCATCAGAGGCAGCAGGAATATGTGAGCAAAGGGCAAGCTGGGGGCCTGCAGCTGGTCCTTCATGCAACCTTACTTTGAGACCTTTGTTTTCTCATTAAATGAGTATTTTATGTAAGAAAGACCATGCTAATTCTGAAATTTTCTATATAAGTTGATTGTGTTTATTAATTACAGAGGTTGTTAAAAATGCCACATTTTGAGAAAAACATGGAACATTTATTAGCAGGGAAAAAGTAATGTTTCAAAACATAAAACCTTTCAAAGTTTGTTCCCTTTTCTTTCATTTCCTCCTCGTTCACCTAAAAAAAGGTATGGCAAAGAAAAAATGGTAATGAAACAAAAAATTAAAAAATAGAAAAAGTTTTTAAATTAAATTTGAAGATTACACTGCTTTAAACTGCGTCTTAAGGAATTTGAACTGATACTGATATTAGTAAGTGAAAGAGCTGATAATTAACGTATTTGCATTAGCTTATAGGTCAGATCTGAATGGTTTAACGTTATCTCTGAAGAGTGCATAATGGATGGCTTACTGCACTCTTTTGACTCTTAACTCAGCGACAACAAGGTGCTCAGGTTCTTTCTACTGCAGTGCTAAAATACTTTATACACAGGTTGAATTTTCTGGCCAAAGTATCACCTCAGGAAGCACAAATGTGAGAATTGTGAGAACTGCATTCTCGCAAAACAGGCTCTGTAGGAGGGCATCTTTTTTTACAGCACAGCTGCAGATAAATCAGAAATTTTGCTGCCTCCTGTGGCTGCCTGTTCTGCTTGAGTCAGCTATGCAACGCCCAGAGTTGGCCTTGAGAACACAAGCCCAGCCTTCAGAAAATGATTCCCCTTTCTGTTCTTAGACGTGGGGGGCAGGTGGGCACCTCCAGATCTACTTAACTCTGAGCTGCCACGGGGTCTGCTGAGGTGAGGGTATTCCCTCGGACGTAATTGGGAGGGTTGGCCTAACAGCTGGGAAAGAGCTGGCACTGGGGGTACCCAGGCAGCCACAACACGAGGCTTCTGGCTTCGCTGCGTAGAACTGCTGCGGTGCTGGTGGGGCTTTCAGCAGCTCTTTTGTCAGCTGCTGCTGGGTTACAGAGTTCATCATTCATTCTGGTACGTCCGTTCCTGTCAGTTTGCTTGTACTTGTTAGATGCCGCGTGGCTGCACCTTAATTAGCCCAGGAGTTATGAGAACCTTGAGAACCACTAATCTCAGCGGTTGATGCCGCTCTGCCTCACTCAAGAAGTCTTCTGAGAGCTGTAATTCTCTCATGCTCTCAGCACTAATCTGCTTAGAGCTCCTGTAGGAGATTTTGAACACTAGGAGGAGCAGAATTTGCTTGGGCTACATTTCCCCACTTACAGTAAGATTCAGACACACCACAGAGGCTTTTTTTTGCTTAAACCACAGCAGAAAGAACTCAGGTCTTAGGTAACATGAAAACAATATATCTGATGAAAAATGTCTCTGAGTCGCTTGTGCATTCATCCTGAAATACAAAAAACCCGTCAGCTTTTGAGTTTGATTCTCAAGGCAGCAAAGCAAATTATTGTTTCCTGAGAACAAAGGTTGCCTTTGACAGTTTCTGTCCCTAGAAGATAACCCTTTTCTTCTAGGACCCGTTCTGTGCCCTCCATTGGCAGCCTCAAGGCTGAAAGAGCTCCAGGCTCTTCCTAGCCTGGGCAGGGCAGTTCTCTGGGGCCAGATTCCACCGCAGCCTCCTGCAGTGCCTCAGGTGACACCTTCCTACTGCTGCAGGGCACCAGAGGAGGCAGGAGGGTCTGTAAAAGCTTCTGTACGGTCTGCCACAGATAGCACAGCATACATCTGGATTTGCTTGAACACCACTGTAAATGAGCAAACTAAAATTCATCATGTTTCCTGGACTGGTCCTGGAAAAGACTTTTTTTTCTTTTTTTTTTTTTTTTCCTGGAGCTATTTTTACAATGTTTTGCATTTCATTTTGTTACTGATAATCCTCTACTGCTGCAATTTAACACATTTCCTTTGGTTTATTCCTGTGCTCAGCTGCCACATCGTTCTCCTGACAAGAGTAAAACCATGTTCCTAAGGGGCAAAAGCTATTCATATGTTTTTGTGAGCTCTTAAATTTCCCATGTGGCTTCAAGGGGTGGTTATATCTTCTGAAAATATTCTGTGTCCAGCCAGCACACCTTCTGTGTCTCTTGCTGGATGAGTATGTAACTGGGACTGAACAGATCAGCAGTCACTGGTACGCTCCCACATTCTCCATCCATATCCATACCACATGCAAGGAGATCTGGGCACTTGTAATGCTGTTAGTTCTGAAACATGAGCTCACTACTTTGAATACAGAATTTATTTTCTTCGGTGGTGTGGAACTAGTACTGCACTCCTGGCAAGTAACTAGGTACGGGTACAACTGCTTCTTAAGTAGCCTGAATTAACGGGACAGACAGGGGAAGATGGGCCTAAGCTACAGCAAGACGTTTTGGCATTTGACTCTTGAGTTACTCCTGTTGATTCAAGGCTAAAATTATACCAGTACTTTAGATTGGAAGTAATCAAGTTAGAGATATGTGAGATAGACAGTCTTTGGAAAGACTGCTGTGCTGATACATAGCATTCTGAACCCAATCCCAGTGTGCTGCAGGGGGGGAGAAAAGCTGACGTGCTGACACGTCAGTAAAGGCACTGCCCTGAGAATAAGATCCAGTGTCCAACCTGAACGGGACGTTAAGTCACGTGTAATAGATTGTGAAACGTCAAGGGAAAATGTGGACCCCCACAGGGTAGAAAGTGGACTAAATAAGAGCAGCTGTGTGGGTAAATACTTCTCCCACACTTTGGCACTAAATTGTTAGCTGATCTTTATCAGTTTTAATGAAAGAAGTCTCTCAGAAGTTAGATAAGGCCTGGGAAATGGCAGCCAAGGGGTATTTTCTGTCAGTTTGCTAAGCCAGTAGCTTAAATCAAGCGGAGTTACTCATTGCCGAAATGCAACAGGACCCTTCTGCTGTGCTGCTCTCTTCCATGATGTTTAGCTGACCCCCAGCTGACTGCAGTTCTACAATGTTTCTCTTGCTCCAGCTATGGTTAAGGAAATTTAATAAGGCAAAAAAACAATGATAAACGCAAAACATGCAATTAAGTCTATAAATACTTATAAATAATATATAATGTATGTAATTCTATTTATTCTGGGGAAAAACACAGTATCTTGCAAATAGATTTCTCTAGACAGCAACAGGAATTTTACACAGCAAAAGCCAAGCTGCCATGATCCATGTGGTGTTACAGCCACATTCCCAGGGACAGCCTGGGCCCGGTTAAACCACGATGCAGAACGCAACCCACAGGACATCACGAGTTGCTTCTCTTATTTCACAGCCGGATGAACGCTGTTCAGCACAGTTTTCAGTTACAGAGGTGCTGTGGCAGAAGTTGATGCACAAACAGTCACACAGGACGCTTTCGTTCTACGTAGCTAAGATTGTAAGATGTTTTGCATGTAGTTGAAAATTATCTATAGCAATGGAAGATGCATGGGCCAAAGCAGTCACACAGGATCCCCCAGCACAGCCAGGCTGTGGGAACTGAGCAGAGAAGCAGTTAGGAGACCTTGCCTGACCCAGCTGGAAACACCATGGCAAGGAAGGATGCTTGCAACGAGAGCTCCTCTCGCTACCAGGACTGCAAAGAACCATCTTGTCTGGGAGATTGAACAATCCCCTGTGCTGAGGTCCCAGCCTTTTTTTTTTAAATACTCTCTATTTTTTGTGCAACAACTCTCAAAAAACCCCATATCATTCTTTCCGTCCAAGATAAGCTGCGCTTAACAAATTTTATCCAGATAAGTCCAACGGTTTTCAAACCAAATTAGTTAGCCCTGCTAGAACGGATCTGTTCAGCACAAGTTATAATAGAAAAATTCAATGCTCTCTCTTGCTTGAAGTATCTGAGAGGAATAAATGTTAGCAGCTGTTTGTGCAGTGCCAGATTTTGCTGAAATACAAACCTTGAAGCACTTGGTTTGTCCTTTTGGGCACAGTAGTATTACCATAAATCTAACAATGGGCTGTAATTCAGTTAGACTGCAATTCAGTACCGCCAGCCATCCTGCCAAACAGTGCACTGCGCAGGGGAATGCACAACTGCTCCTCTGCCGTAAAAACTTTGTATGCAATGTGAGCTGCAGGCGTCAGAGGGCAAACAATTTCACCATATGCCTTTTTTGATGAAACTAATGTTTTTATCTCTCAGTTGCAGCCACAAGATACTGGAGTAGTTATGTAGATACTCTTAAAATAGTATATTTACTCCTTAAATATTAAGTGTGTGGTCACATGAGTATTGTGCAATGAAAAACAAATGAAAATCAGCTGTTACATACCACCACCCTTAGCAAAGACAGTGAACTGATCTGAAATATACCCCTAGGCTCTCTCTTTGCTCTGTGGGTGCAGATCTTGCTTCCATGACAGCAGGAGCCCCCATCAGTGGAGAGGAATGACTTATTTTAACTGTCCCAGTAGCATTCAGCTAATCGGGTCTGAATTTATTAAGACCATTTAATAGACAGTTTAATCACAGGGTATGCCTCAATGTTGAATTTGGGCCATTATGTTTATAGCAAAATGGCAAAACTTCACATAAGTATATCGATCCCTCTCAATACTGCATTGTTCTAATCCCTGAAAATATCTGCTCAAAAGTGTATTTGCAGGACTGGAGCTAGTGTGTTGATGATATTTACTCCTGCGAATTATTAGGATCTCTGTAAGTTCTGTTTCAGTGAAGATTATCAATGGAATGGTGGTTACTTGGTTGAGACAAGGAAAATTTTAACCTGGAAGATCTGATTTTCTTTATCTGACCTTGAGAAATAGCCTCCATTTGTGGCTGGAGCTTTTCTGCTATAAAATGGCATTATTAATACTTCCCACCTGACGAAGAGATTTGTAAAAGCTGATTTATTAAAGTCTGAATATCCTCCTAAGGAAGGCACATTCCTTGTGCATTCCTTGAACACGTTTTTGTTCAGCACCTGCTCCCTGTAGGCATTTAGGCACAGCACCCCACTTTAGCAACGTTCTAGACCTCACATGTTCCTTCTCGCATCACTTCAGTGAAGCCTTAACATGAAACCAACATGAATTTAAGCCGGTCCTGCAACTGAACACCAACTGCAACCTAGAGACATTTGTGCTCCAGCCACGCACAAACTAAAACAACCTGACTGAACAACGTCTTGCTGAGGTAAAACACCTCCTACCAAAGCATTTATCTATAGCCAAGAAAAGCAAAGAAAACAACAACGACGACAAAGTGACATTCTAATCCCTTCCAGGATTTATCAGCTGAATTATTTATGTACATTGTAATTGGGCAAGCTGGGTAAACTCGGTGATGAAGTAATACTGTCATTAAGGGTATCAACCGAACACACACAGACTTTGTAACTGCTAGGTCACTTTTGAGATGGCTATCAGTGATGATAATGAAAAATAAACCAGCTAAACACCAGCCACATCAGCCCTTTGTTCAGCTACCGAGTGAATGGCTCATTCAGCTGTTTTATCACGAGGCAGGAACTGGAGCAGAGATGAGGAGAAAGGGCCCAGGCCACAGCTGCTGCTGAAAGGGGTTTGTTCAAAATTGCAGGCAGAGTCTATGGAGCTGGCAGGAAAGTTCTTGTTGTCTTTGAAATTATATGGAATTATGACAGGAGAAAAAAAAAAAAAAAAGATTAAATTCTGAGATTTTCTTTTTGTTTGTAATCTTAATACACAGTGCTTGTTCTACACCCAGGTTCTTGGTAGATCACTTTTTCATGTCTTCTACACTCCATTTCCTGTGAATTTATGCCTGCCAAGGGAGTGGTTACCTAATCAAGGAAAAAACTGATTCATTACTATACAGACATCTATTGTGAGAGAATTACTGGAGCTGTTCATAAATTATATTAATGTTTTTGTCCCCCAGAGGGCTAGATCAGAGAAGATGGATATAGCTGTGCTTCCAAAGAGCCCTCAGCAAATTCTTTAATTTCCTCTTCTCCCATAACTCTTTGCTCCGGCGAAGAGACACTTCTTTTGGAATTACCACGCTAGAAGCATTTCAAGGAAAATTACAAGCTCTGGCTTGGTATTTGAGCTGTTTTATGAGAAGTCATTTTTTACTGCATACTTTAAACTGTCCAAAACTAAGATATAAAAAAATAGCCAGAGAACTTTCACGCTCCCTCAAACCTAATTCAGCACGTTTAATCAAAAATATACTGAATATAACAGAAGTTTGAGAAAAAGAAAAGAAAATGAATGAGAACAGCTATATAAAGTCATTCCAAGGGCACTTTTAGCTCAGCATCCAGCCTGAAACAGCACTCAACAACAGATGCCTAAGGAAGAACGTCAGAAGGAGGCGAGTATACAATGCGTCTTCCTTGGCAATCACACACAGCTTTTGGCAGCGTGGTTCAGGGACTTTCTGAACTAGAGGCGGTATCTTGGTATTCTATATCTGTAGACAGACATACTCACGGGAAAATAAAAAGTCACCTTTTTTGACTAGTCTCAGCTTCTGTGTCCTTAACGTCTAAAGATGGTTTCACAACTTAGCTATACTTTAAGCACTTTATTTTCTTTGAGTACTTTGCTTTTCTACTTGATAATCTTGTTCAGTACCATTTAGGTCTTGTATTAGAAAAGACAGCCCCTCTGTGTTCACTTTTTGTGTGTCACTCATGACCTTCTACATCTCTCTCATATGCAGCCTTAGCTGCAGCCTATTCCTGTGTATGTGAGCAGTTTCATACTTTTGGTAATGTTCGTCACTCATCTGTGAGCCTCTACATTTCCAAGAGCATTTTCCTAATGATTCAAGAATAAGTAAACGAAAAAAAAAAAGTTTCAGAGCATGAAGACTTATGGACCTTAACATGTAGCAGAACATGGTTTTCAGACAGCTCAAGAAGGCTGCAGAACTCAGGAATCAGTATTGCCATACACGAAGCTCAGGTACAAACATCTTGGTTTGCATATGGTGCCTTCACCCACACTTTGGTTTTCAAACGCTCCCTGAAAACAGAGATATAGCAACAATAGTAATCCAAAGATTATATCGACTACATGAAATGTAAGTAAATTTTTAATGCATAGGTTGAAGTTTCATTTAGGTAAGGGCACCTTCTAGTCTGAAACTACCAGATCTCTCACAAAGCCATCCTGCGATGTATTGCTCTGTCAGCTTTGAAGGCCAACAGTGCACCTCAGAACCAAGGAACCAGATTTGTTCCCCGAGTCACCCAAGTTACTAGCAGTTATTCCATTTCCCTCTGAAGGGTTTTCTGGAGCTACTCACCTCCTACTGTGAGGGATTTTAGGGAGATTAATCTCTGCAGTAAGGATTGGAAAGGACCTCAGAGATCATCTAGTTCCAACCCCCTGCCGTGGACAGGGCTGCCAGCCACTAGCTCACTGGATCAAACTGCCCAGGAACCCATCCAGCCTGGCCTGGAACACAGCCAGGCATGACAGAGAAGCTAACAAAGTTCAGCTGTAGGATCCTTTAATTAAAGCATGGTTGACTGACGAAGAACAGTAAGGTATCTTACTGTTGGCCTCCAAAGGCATGACAGGTGCCTTCATTCCCATCTCCCATCTTACAGATCTATCTGGGCATTTTGTCCACCCCAGGACACTTCAAAGAGCACTGCAAGCTTCTGCAAAGCCCTGAGAGTCACTGTTGAAAACCAGCTCACCAAAAGCTTAACATGGGAAGGCCATGGCAAGTTTTGGTATCTGTCTCAACCTCCTTATTCCCTTCTCCGGGCAGCTCTGACTTGGGAAGACCCGCGCTCTCCTTCGGCTTCTCCTCAGAGCGACAGGACACCAAGAGGCAGCCACCGGGGCAAAGAGCCCCCTCTGCCTCCCCGCCCACTGCCGCGACTGAAGGAACCCACGCGGCGACGGACCGCGGAGCAGGGAGCCAAACCCGCAACACGTCACAACCGGGCACCTGCGGGGCCGCCCCCCGCCCCCCGCACCTCAGCACCGCCCA